>JAGFNQ010002319.1:1034060-1070600 GCA_024364735.1 Boesenbergia rotunda
TACTTGAACGGGAAATGAATAAGCCAGGCAAGGAGCGACTGAAAAGAGCGAGCTAGTGCCATTTAGCGACGTGAGAGCGACTGCTAACAATACTGGAACTGAATCAACTCGTGACGCGTAGGGCTGCAGCTTAATTACCGTACGAGCCCGATTGATATCTTACGTTATAGGAGTTCAGGGGTCACCCCTTTCTTTTTTTGCGTTCGGGTTCAACACAAGGGATAAATTTCACGAGGAACACAAAAAAGTAAGGGACGGAATTTAAAGAAGACTACGTCGGGGTCCTCGCACAAGGAGTTCAAAAGGCACTCCCGGGTCAGAGTTAGAAACCCTACTGTACCTAACTCTAACTTTAGCTGCCCTAACCTCCCCTTCCCTTTCGTTCAGCTCTTCGCCCCTTAAATTCACATGTTAAACCGGGATTCAGATGGAAAAGCCTAATAAAGGCTATTGACCTCATTCGGACAAAGCTCAAATAGAACCCAATGACTTGAGAGCGGTGGGCAGAATCGATCGTTAGAGAGGCAATCAAGCCCTCGTCCAAGCCCTTGTTAGTCGCCCTAATGGAAATGAGAGGCCGATCGATGGAAACTTTGAGGGGCGGTTCAATCAAAGGCATCTCGGTTCAATCAAGGCATCTCGGCACCGGTTTCATTCTCCCCACGTAGCGGTTCAGAAAGAAGCTCAGTTCTAGCTCTGACCAGACCAGGAGGAAGATATGGTGCTCTACGCGGGTTAAGTCTGGGAAAAAGGAGTCTTCGGCATCGGGATGGGAGAGGAGCTCGTTCAACTTGACGAGGAAAAGATAATCTCTTGCGGACATAAGATAAGTAGTTACCTTTAAAAAAGAAAGCGCTACTTTTTCCTTGTTTAAGCCTTTTACCAGGAGAGTGAGTCTGGCCCCTACAAGGAAGCTCTCGGTCTTCATCTCAGGTCTAGTTGTAGGGCGGCAAAGCATTCACTCTTTTTCGTAATCGGGAGAGGTCTTCTTTTCTTTCATAGAAGCGCTGGTCCCCTTCGGTCAAGTTGCTTGTGCCTGCTGTTACCTACCGTAGGACCTCCGTCCCCGAAGCGAATAAAGAGGAGCAGGAACAACAGGCTGCCCCCCCCCCCCCCCCCGGCCCGCGTACTGGGCGCTTTTCCTTGTCGATTCTTACCCAATTTCTACTGGAGGAGATCGCAGCGGCCATCCTCTTTTCTGCTTGGTAGGCCGCGAGTCTTCTAACGATTAACGATGGCATCGACCACCGCCTTCTTTTCCTTGGAGAGGAGTCTATTCATGGGACCTCCTCTAAGGTGCCGACTCTGAAGCCGAAGGTGCCGAGGATGCTTTTTAGCCCGCCTCAGACCCCGAATCCCCAAACCAAAGGAAAGCCTGAACTCGAAACCAAGTTTTGAATTTCCCTTGGCTCCAGGTTGTGCTTTTTACCTTGACTGAAACTCAAAAGCTATTTAATCCGCTAAGGCAGAATCCGCTAAGGCAGATAAAAGTTTGAGGATCATGTGAAGAGCGAATGATAATGTAGATCATGGACCATAGCTTTCCTTTTCCTCACTGCACCCAAAACTCTAACCAAAAACTCTAAGCGAGCTTCACGAAGAATTAGTGGCATGCCTCCAGCGGCATTGCATTGTGTATTGTATTTGCCTATTTGGGTTTGCATATCCCTATCCCTATCCCTTCCCTCGCTATTCCCTAGCAATTCCCCCCTCGGGTTTAATTTGAACGTATAAAGAATCAGAGCAACAGTCGTTCATGGCTTTGGGCCATTCACTCTTACCCTGCCCAAGCAGATTAATTCTTTCTACGTTTTGAATCGAACTTACTTTCCGGGCACTATATACTTTTAAAGAGGAGGAAGTCAAAAACTCCATTAGAAGGAGGGGAAGACTCATTTTCAACTATATATGCCCCGAAACATAAATGAAATAGATTATCCGCACTTATTACATCAATAAATCTTCTTACCCAAAAAGAAAAAGAATTCGAAACTTTAAGTTATGTTTGAAAATCTAAAATCATTATGGGACCGAAGTGTATAACAAGAGGAGCGACGCCTGGAACTCCCTCTGACTAAATGACCCCCCTCTCTATCTGACTAAATGACCCCCCTCTCTATCTGACTAATGACTAAATGACCACCCTCTCTATCTCTAGATATGAGAAGTCTCGCGTTAAAATCATCAGTCTCGTATGAGAAGTCTCGTATGAGAAGTCTCGCGTTAAAATCATCAGTCTCGTATGAGAAGTCTCGCGTCTACGCTAGGATAGATGTACCATTTACTAGATCCGATAGGCCCTTTACAGACAAGAGTGCGACTAAAACACTTCCACTTCTATATGCCTACTAATAAAGAGGGAGCTTTTATCCCAAGGTATATTAAGCGCTTCTCTACTTTAGTCAGAACTCGACATACAGGAGGCTCCCAATCGATTCACTAAGCTAGTTAACTCTTTTCTGAAGTCTTCGTCTCTCTCGCTGTCGCTCTCCACGTCGCTCTGCTCGTCCCTTGAAGTCATACCCTCGGATTTCCTGTTGTTTTAAGTGCCGATTCGTCCCATTCCTTACGTAGTCGTAGTAAAGTAGCCAAGGCTAACTCTCTCGCCTGCGCTAGTGAATCATATGCAATCCGAGTATCCACTAATCGTGATGGGGTGGGGTTGGTCATCTTCTACTTTTTCAGCCCCGAATTGATGAGCTACTTTGAAAGCAGCAGCTGAGTCTCCTTTAGCGACTGCAGCCCCGCCAAAGGATTTATCTTTTGCGACTTTTGCCCCTCCCAAGGATTCTACTTTAGCTACTTTGTGCATCCACGAATTGAGATACTTTTGTAAGGTAAGCAAGTGTTAAGGAAGTCCCCTATTCCATTCCACTCCAGCAATCCATACCCGGACGTCCAAAGAGCGATGGCGTGAGCACGTCGCAAGGCAACCGTAGCTTTGGATTGAATATCCTTCGCAGAAGCGTATCTGTTCTGCGTCCTATTAATAATATACGATATACACTTACGTGCGTAAGGCGTACGATCGATTAAGTCTATACATAAATTGTGTTCATGCTAGCAGTACCTGGTGAAAAGATAAAATGCTTAAAAGCATCCAGTGTGACCGATGCTTTATTGGAGCTTCTACTTCTACAAGTCAAAGGCAGCTTTTCTACTTCTTCTACTGGTTTCCCAAAGGCTGAGTACGTGTAATCCCCTTTCCTCGTCTTAGGAAGCAACTTTCTTGAATGGCTCGAAAGCAAGCGTAACGGAGCCGCTCACTACGACAACGAACAAGAACGACTACGCGTTGAGTGCTCGCTTTGCTGGTGAAACTAGTCTTCACTGCGATGTATAAATTGCGTAGGTAGTTCTCTAAGTATATAAATATCTCGAATCGCTGTTTTGAATTTCTTTGAAACCCGAAAACCATTTCAGAAACTCGAAACCATTTCTGCAACTCGAGCCCCTCTACGTAGTCTTATTCTAAGACTGCCCCTAAGCGCGTCAACATTGGAATCGGCATCAGTTAAGGGCATCCCACGGAGCGGTTAGGTCACCAGCTGAACCGCTTTCTTTTAATCTTTAAAATTTGTTTTCTTCTTTTTAAACTTTTTCATTGACTATTTAGCTGCTGTAATTGACCCCTTGCTATTAGCTTAGCTATATAGGATTCACCCGCGTCCCGGGTAGGATTCACACGCGTCCCTGGTTGAGTATCCTTTGTAATTGACTGTTGCTTCTTTCATTGCTCTGTCTACCTTATTTTATATCCTTGTAATGTCAACCCTATACCGCTATCTTCATTGAGTAAGTAAGCTATGCTCTCCCTTTTTCCATTCCAATGTCTTACTGGTCAATATAGTTGTACCAAATACAACTGATTCAACCAGGAAAAAAACCTTACGCCAATGAAGGATCAGTTGGCAAGGAAAGTAGAATCCCATTCCCAGGGCACAGCGCTTTAGCTTTACTACTTAGGCTATTAAGCCTTACGAATGAAGTCAGCATTCAAGATTGCGTCTTCTGTTGACATGGACTCAATCAAAGTAGATTAGGAATAGGAGACATTCAAATATCCGAATGTCTTAGAATCTCAAATGTCCTTCTAGTCAAGGGGATGAAGTTTAATCTCCTAAGTGTCAGTCAATTATGTGACACGGGTTACACAATTGACTTCCAACCAAGTCAATGTCTAGTTAGACAAAATGACACCTTGGACACGGTACTAGTAGGAGCAAGAGTAGACAATATTTATCAAGTTTCATTTAAAAGTGCTACTAATGCTTTTGCTAAGTGTTTCATGTCAAAAGAAGAAGAGTCCACTCATTGGCACCGGAGGCTTGCACATGTTAACATGAAGAACATCCGGAAGTTGGCCACTAAGGGACTAGTTCGAGGCTTACCAAGCATCAAGTATGGAAAAGATAAACTTTGTGATGCATGTCAAATGGGTAAGCAAACTAAATCTGCACATAAAGGTAAAAGCACTGTAAGTACTTCCAATGCTTTAGATTTACTTCACATGGATCTATTTGATTGTAGTCCTATCATATCATTGAATGGAAGTAGATATTGCTTTGTGATTATTGATGATTTTACTAGATACACATGGACATACTTTTTGAAACATAAGGACCAAACCTTAGATGTGTTCATTTCTTTTTGTAAAAGGGTAGAAAATGAAAAATCATTAACAATTAAGACAATTAGAAGTGATCATGGAGGTGAATTCCAAAATCAAAGGTTTTTAGAATTTTGTCAAGATAAGGGTTATAAGCATGAGTTCTCTACTCCTAGAACACCACAACAAAATGGTGTGGTAGAGAGGAAGAACCGTGTTCTTCAAGAGGCTGCACGAAGTATGCTTAATGAGTACTCACTTCCGAGTTACTTATGGGCTAAAGCTGTAAATACAGCTTGCTATGTGCAAAATCGAGTTCTCATCCATAGGTTTTTAGGAAAGACTCCCCATGAACTTTGGTTTGGGAAACCACCTACGGTTAAACACCTTAGGGTGTTTGGTTGTAAGGTGTTCATCCTAAACACCAAGGATCACCTTGGAAAGTTCACGGCAAAGGCTGATGAAGGGATACTAGTCGGGTACTCTCTCGTTAGTAAAGCCTACCGAGTCTACAACAAGAAAACTAGATTAGTTGAAGAGTCTTCTGATGTGGTTTTTGAAGAAATTTCGAAATCAATTGACCAATCAGAAAATGTAGAAGGAGTTCAACTCGAACTAAGGAGACTTAGTTTGAATGAAACTCCAAGTGTTGTTGATGGTGATGAGTCTGATGACGGTGAACCTAGACAACCCATTGATCAGCCGGATCCTGAGGCTGAACCTGTGTCTAGTGAACCCGTTCAAGAAGCACCACCAACACCAAGGCAAACTAGATTAGCCACTAGTCATCCCCAAGACCAAATTGTTGGAGACATCCATCAAGGGGTTAGGACTAGATCATTCTTCCGGAATGAGGCTAATGAAGTTGCTTTAATTTCCGAAATTGAACCTAGAAAAATTGATGAAGCATTAAATGATCCCGATTGGATTATCGCGATGCAAGATGAACTAGGTCAATTTGAAAGGAGTCAAGTTTGGGACTTAGTCCCTAGACCTAAGAGGACCACCATTATTGGAACCAAATGGGTCTTCAAGAACAAATTGAACCACAAGGGAGAAATCATTAGAAACAAGGCACTTTATGGCCTTAAACAAGCACCCCGGGCTTGGTATGAGCGGTTGTCGACATTCTTGATTAAAAAGGGCTTCGTTAGAGGTCAAATAGACCCTACCCTATTTCTACGAAGAGATGGTGACAATATATTTGTAGCCCAAGTATATGTCGATGACATAATTTGTGGCTCAAACAATAAGGGCTATTTAAGTGAATTTATTGGACACATGGAGAGTGAGTTTGAAATGAGTCTAGTGGGAGAGTTGACTTTCTTCCTTGGACTTGAAATCAAGCAAACTCGCGATGGTATCCATGTGCACCAATCAAAGTATACATAAGAAATGCTTCGAAAATTCAATATGAGTGATTCGAAAGAGGTAACCACTCCCATGGCTACTATCACAAGATTAGACAATGATGAGAGTGGTAAACCCGTTGATCTAACTCAATATCGAAGCATGATAGGTAGTTTGCTATACCTCACAGCCAGCCGACCAGATATACTATTTGCTGTAGGTATGTGCGCTAGGTATCAAGTCTGTGCCAAGGAATCTCACATAATTGCTGTTAAGCGAATTTTGAGATATCTCAAGGGCACAATTGGTGTAGGTCTTTGGTATCCCCGTACCGAGTCTTTTGATTTGATTGGCTATACGGATTCCGACTACGCTGGATGTAAGTTGGACCGGAAAAGCACTAGTGGGGGCTGCCAATTCTTAGGTTCGTCCTTAGTAAGTTGGTCAAGTCGGAAGCAACATTGTGTTGCTCTTTCCACTACCGAGGCAGAATATATCGCCATGGGAGAGAGTGTATCACAATTGTTGTGGTTGATTCACACCTTAGAGGACTATGGATTGAGTTACAAGAGTGTGCAAGTGTTATGTGATAACATTAGCACAATTAACTTAACCAAGAATCCAGTCCATCATTCTAGGACAAAACATATTGAAGTAAGATACTACTTCATTAGGGATCATGTAGCTAGGGGGAACATCATACTCTCTCATGTAGAGTCAAAGTCAAACCTAGCTGACATTTTCACTAAACCACTTCCCGAAAATGAATTTAGCTTCCTAAGACGGGAATTGGGATTGTGTCGCGCTTCATGATGTTCAAATTGCATTCAAAACCCTTCATGATTATTTCGAAATTGTCGGGAACAATTGGGTAACTTTGGGAACATCTCACGCAAACTATAAGGTTTAACAAAACGTTTTTGTTTGCTAGATATGGGGTGAGATGTTAGGATCAAATCAATTTCTCAAAATGTCATTGCATCACTTGAGAAATTAAGTTGACGAGATAATAATCACGGTGGTGACCAAGTATGAGGAAAACCAATGCATAACATATGTGTATTTGGCTCTATGATCATACGTGGACATTCCAATCAAGGCAACTTGATTGGAAACTTGGATTTGGAATCAAAACTTGGTTGAATTTGCTTGATTGATTGTTGATTGAGTTTGACTCCATTTAGATGGGTCAAAGTGTTTGTTGAACCTATAAGGACTTTTGATTCGTGTTCAGGGATCAATTCTAGTCATGAGATCATGTCCAAGTTTGACAAAGCCCATCAAATATCGTTTGAAAAATTCAGAAATTCTGAAACTGAACATTTCAGATCGTATCAGGAACCCTGATCGGTCACCGGACCGATCAGGCATAAGGCTGACCGGTCACTAGACCGATCTGACCCCCTTTCTGTGGTGATCGGTCCACCGACCGATCAGAGAGGCAGCAGTGACTCTCCGAACATTTTGACCAAGGATTCAGAGCCAGCCTGGATCGGTCTCCGGACCGATCTGGCACCCTGTGGGGATCGGTCTGCAGACCGATCAGGGAGCTCAGAGGTTGTTCTCCGGACCCTACTGTTCGTATCCTGATCGGTCACCCGACCGATCCTGAGCGCGTCTGATCGGTCATCCGACCGATCAGGACCATGCCAGTCCGATCAGGTTGTAGCCTGATCGGTCTGGACGCGATTAGATCGAACGGTGATCCGTTCAAACGCATTAAATTCTGGTTGGTGGACCGATCCACCAACCGATTAACTTCGCAAAACCCTTTTCAGCGCCAAACCCTAGCGCCGAAACTCCTCATCTGCGTGACCTTGCTTGAGCGAGAGCACTCTCCTGGGTCTCTCCCACTTCGTGCGTGCGAGATCCCTACCGGTGTCTTCCTGTTCCCTGCGAGCTCCCCACTTGTTCCGAGCTCTCTGAGTCCGAGAGTTTCTATTGCGCAAGCCTCTTTCTTTCTCAACTTTGTGGAACTAGCTTCTCCCTCCCTTGCGCGAGCTCACCCATGGCGCCTAAGTAAGCTTTGATTTCAGTTTTTCTACAAATCTCTTATGGATATGAAGCTAACCATATTTTTTTGTTCTTGTTCTTGTTGTGGTGTCTTGATCTTTGCCGTGACCCTCTTTCTCACCTTATGATCAAAATTTCCTTTTGATCTAATGATTGGGTATCATCTTATATGATCAATTCTTGTTTTGTATGATCGATCTTATCATTTGAATCCTGTGTTATGATCAATTCAAAATCCTTTAGAAAGTCTTCCAAGGACAAGGAACCTACTGAGGGCAGCACGAGGGGGAAAGCCCCTTCCTCCTCTGCCCCTTCCAGAAGGCCACAGCCTTCTTCTAGCTCCCGGTTCCCAAATGCGGCCTGTGAACAGGCCTTTCAAGCAAGGACCTTCAAACTATTACCATGTCGATCGATTGATGTTCCTTTCCTGACTGAGTTCTGTCCCTCTGTCATGGAGATTGTCACTCACTACAATCTGGGTTTTCTTCTTTCCTTGGAACGGACCATAAATTACGACCTCGTCTCTGAATTCTACAACAACCTACAACAAGGTCCTCAAGGGGGATTCGAGTTCACTACTCGTGTCGGGAAGATGAACCTCGATTTTTCATATGAGATTCTAGCCGAATACTTAGGTGGTCGACGATCACCTAACCTCTATTCGATTTATCCAGAGCTCCTTGATCCTCTGCTAGCACCGTTCGCAGATGTTACCCCTGACTCTATCTATCAGCACTTCTTCGGTCATCCTCGCCCTGCTGGGCTTGATGAGTTGGGTCCAATTTTTTCTACTTTTGCAGCCCTCCGCCTTGCTCCAGCTGACTATGTCCTCTTCAAAATAATCACAAATTGCATCTTAGCCATCACTTCAAAGCCGTTGGCCGAAATCCGACCCTACCACTGCCTTATGCTCTACGGCATGCATTGCCGGATGCACTTCGATATTATGGAGAGCATCTTCCAGTCTATTCTATCCTACCGTGAGCCGAGTCGTCGCACGGTTTATATGCCTTTTGGTCACATCATCACTGATTGGCTTATGTCAGTTGGTGTTGATGTCACCAAAGGCAGGACCGTGCCCATGGTTAAGAAAGATTGTCGGTTGGGTCGGCGGGCTTTTGCAAAGTCTGGTATTGTCATTCGTGAGTGCGATGGGGTCTTGGTGTGGAAAGATGGACGCGGACTTGGTGATCTTCCTGGAGGGGCACTGCATTTTCAGGCACCACACGAAGCTCCTCCTGCTGACGCTGAGTATGACGACGAGCCGGAGCCTGATCTGCGCTGGCAGATCTCAGAGCTGGATCAGACGGTACAGGAGTTTATTCAGCTGGGGGCGACAGATCGTGAGGAGTTTCGTTCGGGCTTTCGCTCCCTAGATTCCCGACTGACCAGGATCGAGACCGAGGTCTCAGGGACCCGCACACTCCAGCAGAATGGTATGATGAGTGGCGCAGCCACACATTTCCAGGAGGTGCACCTTCTTCGAGTACTGCACCAGGGTCCTTGGCTCCTACTGACACCACGATGGATGATCTCGTGGATGATGACGACCCTCCAGCGGATGTTTGAGCTTCGCTATATCTTCCCTTTCTCTTTGGATGATGTGTGTGACTTTTGGGCTGTATGCCCTGTGACTCGACTATTGTGGCCTTATGCCACTCGTATTTTGCCTTGATGCATGTTGTATGATTTTTTTTTGCTTTGACTTGTCTGATTTTGCCTGACATGCTTATCTATTGTTGATGCCATGAGTTTTATTGTTGCTACTCTTAGTATATCTATTGTTGATGCCATGGGTTTTATCTGCATGATTGCTCCATTGCCATGTTCATGCTTACAATGCCATGTCTACTTGATACTTATGAATATTATGGCATGCTTTGTGATTTGATACTTCATACTCATATGATGCATGTGATTGCTATGTCGTGCTATATCTTTTTCACATGTGTTCGTATGGTTATCCATCAATCTATCACATCTTTGTTGAGTTAGGATACCTCTAGGGTTGAGGGGGAGTTAGTTTTAATCTTAACAGTCCCTTTGCCCCTTTTCGGTGTTCGACAAAGGGGGAGAGTGTGGATTGGTTAAGTTTAGAATGATCATGTTGTAGGGGGAGGATCTGGATTCCCCTATGATTCTAAATTTGGAAAACTTGATTAAGAATCCCTAAACTTAAAATCGGGTTGTCAAACAACAAAAAGGGGGAGATTGTTGATGCAGTCTGGCCCTGATTGGTGTTTTGGTGTTGACAACGATTTTAGTTTAGGTTGATGATTATGATGATTATGATTAAGTCCTGATCGAGGATTAGGCATGATATGGAGGATTCTAGCCTGGAGGGCTAGGTGTTGGAAAAATCCAAACCTGGAGGGTTGGGTGTGAAAAATCCTAGCTTGGAGGGCTAGGTGTTGGAAAAGTCCTGATTCGGAAGGGTTGGGTGAAAAGTCCTAGCTTGGAGGGCTAGGTGAAAAGTCCTAACTTGGAGGGTTAGGTGCAAATTCCCATCCTGGAGAATTAGGTGAAAAAGTCCTGGCTTGGAGGGTCAGGTGCCTAGCTTGGAGGGCTAGGTTGGATGAAGTTCTAACTCGGAAGGGTTGGGTGAAAAGTCCTAGCTTGGAGGGCTAGGTGAAAAGTCCTAGCTTGGAGGGCTAGGTGAAAAGTCCTAACTTGGAGGGTTAGGTGCAAATTCCCAACTTGGAGAGTTAGATGGAAAATCCTTAGCTTGGAGGGCTAAGGTGGATGGAAACTTAGCTTGGAGGGCTGAGTTTGAGTCCCTGGATCGGTCTGGTGATCGATCAGGGATTCTGGCACGCTGCTCCTTCGTGGATCGGTCTGGTGACCGATCCAGCGATGACTGATCGGTCGGGTGACCGATCAGGGAGCACACAGTGAGGTTGGGAACCTACTGTGCTGCTCCTGATCGATCTGGTGACCGATCAGGGAGTATGTGTTTCACCCATTGACTGGCTCCTGATCGGTCTGGTGACCGATCAGGGAGCGAGCAGTGAGGTTGAGTTCCCTTGCTGAACTACTCCTGATCGGTCTGTTGACCGATCAGGATCACTGTGCAGATCGTTCTGGTGAACGATCCAGCTTCGCGGGCTCCTCACTAAGATCGATCAGGACGGTTCCTGATCGGTCTGGTGATGACCTGATCGGACTGCTGACCGATCAGGTGACACCCTGATCGGTCAGTTGACCGATCAGAAGGCTTAGCCTGCGAAACTCAGAAATCGCCCGATATAAGGGTGGATCGGTCAGGTGAACGATCCACGACCTGGGATCGGTCCGGTGATCGGTCCAGGAGAATCTCAAAGAAATCGCGATTTCGGATTGAGCGTTGGGGATCGATCAGGACGTAGCCTGATCGGTCTGGAACCAGCCTGATCGGTCTGGTGACCGATCAGGAGGCTCTCTGATCGGTCCTGGTGACCGATCACTTTAATTCAAATTGCACTATCAGACGCTCTGATCGCGTCTGAACATCTGATATTTGCTGCCACTTACCTCTGATATTTGATTCACTGTGTGATATACTGCTCTAACAGTCTGATTAAGCTGCAGGTGACAGGGGAGGATTCAAACACTCAAGGAGAAGTCAAAGGGGGCTTTCCTTGGAGCAGGTTTGTCCATTTCTCAACTCAGGTTGCAACGGCTGGAGCTGCAGGACTAAAGCCGCTGACTGAAGCTTGGCTGAGGGAGCTCAGGAAGTTCAGTTAGGGTTCAGTGTAGCTGGCGTTGGCAGTGAGGCAGCTGGAGGCTGCTGGAGATGAGGTCACTTGTTGCTTAGTGGAGAAACAAAAGGAACGAGAGACAGCTTCGGTGATGTAGAGTTCGACAGTTTTACAGCTTGTGTTCTTGAGTTCCAGTGCTTTGAGTTCTCCACATCAAGCTTGCTGTTCTTGAGGTTTCCATCATTCTAAGCAAGCGATCGAGAAGCAATCATCCTTTACTTGAGCCTTGAAGGAGGGAACAAGAAGCTTGGAGTCCGACAGTGGGAAGACACGAAGAAGGGTTCTTGCGTGAGATCGCCA
Source organism: Boesenbergia rotunda (assembly GCA_024364735.1). Classification (NCBI taxonomy): domain Eukaryota; kingdom Viridiplantae; phylum Streptophyta; class Magnoliopsida; order Zingiberales; family Zingiberaceae; genus Boesenbergia; species Boesenbergia rotunda. Next base: position 1,046,070 of record JAGFNQ010002319.1, read on the forward strand.
CTGGGTGGAGCTCAGGGAAGCTTGCTGTGTTCTTGTCCTTGCCGAGGGTTTTGAGTAAGATCCTTCTTGTTGTTTCATTAAGATTAAACACTTATCTGTGATTGAAACGCTGTGGAGAGGTTTCTCCACCGAGAAGGAGGTTGCTTTATATCCGGTGATCACCGGGGCTAGATCTGCCGACGATCAAGGGATCGCCCACCTTAAGGGCACGCCAAGGAGTAGGGGCAAGTTATCCCCGAACCTTGTAAACCCTCTTGTTAGCGATCTGGGTAGCTGTCGTTGTTAGCTTTCATCTATGTTTTTAGTTTACTGCATTGCTTTGTTTTTCCTTTGCTTCTTCCGCTGTGCTACTGATAGTTTAAGTGCTGAAAACTTGCTAAGCTCTTCAAACAGAAAGTGTTGGCTATATTCACCCCCCCTCTCTAGCCATCTCGTTCCCAACAACATATACATACAATATTAGCCTTAAGGACTTGGTTCGGACTTTGGATTTCCACGAAACCCTAGGTCGAACCGACGCAAGTTTCCACCCCCGAGAACGCGCCTTTCTCCTACTCCTTTCTGGAGACGGTTGCCACCCAGTCCTTCGGGTGGACTTTTGCTTAGCTTCTGATACTTTCGGACCTCGAGACGCCCGAACCCTGACCCGTCTCTCCTTCTGTCCTTAGTCATCGCTCAGCTAAGTTGCTCAGTCCCTCGGACCATGACTTCGTGCCCAAACCCTAAGTCCAAGACTTCGGTGCCCAACCCTCGGCCAGGTCTTCTTGCCCAGTCCTCGACCAGGACTTCGTGCCCACCTTCTGAGCAGGTCTTCGGTGCCCAGCCCTTTGCCAAGACTTAGTGTCCAATCCTCGATCAGGACTTAGTGCCCAATTCCCTGAGCCAGGACTTATTGCGTAGGTTTACTAGGACTTCCTTCCACTTTAGTTACTCCTCTCTTAACTCCCCTTTGTCTGTTCAATGTGTCACTGACTTAAGTAAATTGTCAAACATTAAAACACTTAGAGGAGAACATCATTGATGCAACTTGCACCAATATTATATTTTATATATAAACAATTACAAATAGTTTTGAGTATGTATTTTTCACTAATGTCATTTGTGTATAGGTGGCATTTTTTAAAAATATGAACTGGTTGTATTACATAGGATGGAATAAAGGATTGTCATCTATCTCAGGGAAAAATTATAATAAAATTGAAGTACAAGATCTCACACAATGCAGATCGTAAGTAATTTTTTATGGTTCATAAAAATATATTCTTTGATGGTTCCTATAATTTGCTAACCACAATTTAAATATTGATTTTTTTAGGGTAAATTATGCTTTTTTTATGATGCGTTATGCAAAAAGTTTAGTGTTTCAGAGATCAACTAATTTACATAAAGCGAAATGAAACCTTATAGATTTAAGGTTGGATATAAAATTATAATAGACAAAAACTGGAAAGGTAATTTGTAATTATTTTTATGAATACAATGCATTTATAATTTTTGTGTATACATTGTATATTTGTAGTTAATCTGTAATCTATAATTGTTGTGTATACAATGCATTTGAAATAAATGGAACCTTGCTTTCGATCCTAGAGGGAAATGAATGGAACCATTAGATATATCATTTTGCGTATACAATGCATTTATCTTTATCTCTATTTTATATATTTCATATTTTTATTTAAAATTTATATGAAAAATAAAATATTTTGATTTTGGATATAGGGAGGCCTTATAATCTCATATTTCAGGGCCACGTTGGGCCTAAAATCCGAGAATGTCAGGCCTAACGCAGATCTAATATCCTCGAATTTTAGGCCACATTGGGCCTGAAATTCGAGAATATCAGGCCCAACATGGACATGATATACTAGGATTTTAGGCCCAACATGGCCTGATCTCAATTTAAAATTATATTTTAAAATATATAATCATCATTTATTAATTAATTATTGATATAATAATTATTTAATTATTTCTTAATCTTCACACAAAAATATTTTTTTTATAAAATACTCAGGTATGATCATATCCGACTTATATTTATTTAAACTTTAAACAAGCTTAAATGTATAGTACTATCAGACAACATCTGGAAAGACTCTAAATACACAATGGCCTAAACTTTATTTCAATAATATTTAATTCTTATATTTTTTAATCTATAAATTGTATTTATTTATTTATATTTTATATTTCTTTCTATATGGTTATTCTTTATGTATTTTTATATTTTATATTTAAATCTTTATATTTTCTTTATCTATTTACATATTTTCTTTATCTTTATCTCTATGTTCCGGAAGGAATCGACGTCGATGATTTGTCACCGAGGTTCAACCCACGTGGATGCTGACAAGAGGGAAGGAACTTCGTGTCCTGCGAGATCAACACGAGCGTTAGGGAGACACACCGGAAGTTATCCAGTGGAGCCCACTCCGACGCTCAAGTTAGTGCCCCGATGGGGAGAGAGAGAGAGAGCAGTAAGTAGGAAAAATATAAGAGTAGTAAAGAGTGCATGCCCCCTTTACCGGTGGGGGTGGACTACCTTTTATACCTACGGCGGCAGACTTGGTGCCTCCCCTTGATCTGTGTCACGTCTCCGCGATTTATGCCATGTTCTCCTCCCCTTTCGGCGATTACTGGATAGCCTTTGAAATGGTCTGCGTTGTTATTACGCTTCGACCCGTTGCGACATTTAAGGGTCGTGATAATTCCTTATAACGGGGATGCTTATCCATAGATCCGTGAAGAGGGGGAGGACCGTTACTTGAGGTCGAAGGTATAGCTCAGGCTCCGCTTCCCCGAGGTGATCTCGGGGCCTTCTGGCCCGGGTGAGCGCGGGCGCTATAATTCCCCGAGGTGGTCTCAAGACCCAACCTCTCGGGGTGATCCCGAGAGGGATCTTCTGGCTGACCTTCCAGGACGTGTCTCCCGAAGGGGGTCCTGGGACTCTGGAAGGAGGGCCACTCAGTCTCGTCATGTCGTGTCACGCAGCTTCTTCATCCCACGTGCCAGCCACGACCTATTCAACCCTATCACTCTATTTTATATTTGTTACTTTATTTTTTTTATATCATTTATTTTTTATTTTCCTATATTATTTATTTTTATATTTTCTTTATCTATTTATATATTTACTTTATCTTTGTCTCTATTTTTTATATTATACATATTTATTTATAATTATTTTTTAAAAATGACTTTTGAATATCAGAGGGCCCGATATTTTCGGATTTCAGGCCCATGTACGGCTTGAAATTCGAGAATATCAGCCCCAACGCGGGCCTGATATCCTCGGATTTCAAGCCCAACATGGTCTGATATTTTTTTATTTTAAAAATATATTTTTATAATATATAATTAAGATTTATTAATTATTTATAGGATAATATTTTAATTAATTCTACATCTTCTCACAATTTTTTTTTATAAAATACTCAAGTATGATCATATCCGACTTACATTCATTTAAACTTTAAACAAGCCTAAACGTATCGTATTATTAGACAACATCTAGAAAGGCCCTCAATCCAAAATGGCCTAAACTTTATTTCAATTATATTTATTTTTTATATTTTTAATCTATAAATTGTATTTATTTATTTATATTCTATATTTCTTTCATTATAGTTATATTTTATGTATTTCTATATTTTTCAATGGCATTTTTATATTTTCTTTATCTATTTATATATTTTCTTTATCTTTATCTCTATTTTATATATGTTACTTTATTATTTTTCTGTATCATTTATTTATTATTTTCTTATATTAATTATTTTTATATTTTCTTTATATATTTATATATTTCCTTTATTTTTGTCTCTATTTTTTATATTATACATATTTATTTATAATTATTTTGAAAAAAATTGGCTTTTGAATATAAGAGAGCCTGATATTCTCGGATTTAAAGTCCAACGTGGGCTGATATTTTTCTTATTTTAAAATTATCTTTTCAAAATATATAATGATCACTTATTATTTATTAATATAATAATTTTTTAATTATTTCTTAATCTTTGTACAAAATAAAGTTTTTGGTGGGACTCAGGTATGATCATATTCGGCTTATATTCATTTAAACTTTAAACAAGCATAAACATATTGTACTATCGGACGACATCTAAAAAGTCCATAAATACACAATAGATAGCACATTTCAAGTCCTTGCAACTCCATATACTCATAATATTTGAAATTATTATAATTGGACTTTTATAGGTCCATCAGGGGATTTTCACCGAAACCCACTGATGTGTTGAGACAATTAATGGTATGTGGGACCATATGTTTTGATGTTTGGGGAAAGGATTTAAGTTAGGTTTACCCTTGTATTTGATATGTGTATTTAAGTGTGTACGTTCTGTAGGATACACATAGACTCAGCTTGATGGCTTTAGGTCCGGTGAAGGATGTTGCATCCGAGGGACCGTGGACAAGGCAGCAACGATGAGCCGAGGGAAGCACATTTTGAGGCATACGTGAAGGATGGCATGGAGACGAGCCCAATCTTGTATGCATCCGAGGAATGAGAGCTAAAATGAAGAAGGCTTGAAGACAATAGTCAAGGTTGCAAAGAAGAGTCTAGTAAGTCGTGAGGGTCCGAGTGCGAGTGAACTATACTCGGAAAGGGAAACCCTAGGATTAGGATTTTACTAGTCGACTGGTATAAAATCAATTGACTAGTAGAGGTCACAGAGCTATCGGTCGACTATTCTTCTATGAAGTTGATTGGTGTCGGCTAGATTCGAACGTTGGGTTGTAACGTTCGAATCCGATAACTGACAGTTGACTGGTAACGACTGAATTAGCAACGAGCTCTATTTAAGAGAGCTAAGTTTGCATGAGCAAGGTTGACAAAATTGATCTTGGTTAAAGGCTAATTAGTAGTCTAAGTGCTCAAGAGTTCTTTTGTGAATTGTGATGAGATTTCTCCCTCCACAAGGAGCTACGAGAGCATAGCCAGAGGTTTTTCGGGGAGTCATCCACCGACGGATCGGAATCGTCCACCTTATGGACAACCTTGGAGTTGAAGTTTATCTCCGAACCACATAAATCGATTTGTTCCTTGTGTTAGTTCTTAGTTTAATTGTATTTTCGCTTGCGCTACGAAAACGTGTAGGAGAGAACTGAGAAAATTAAGGGTGACAAGTTATTCACCTCCCCTCTAGCCGACATCCGATTTTCGAACAAGTGGTATCAGAGCAAAGGTCGCTCGTCTATGGACTAATCACCTGGAGAGCAGAGCGCTAGAGGAAGATGAAAAGTGAAGGACCACTAGGATGGGATATTCAGATCCTACCTCTATACGATCGAAACGATTTCGATTATTAGAGAAAGCAGTTGGAGACTTAGTTCTAAATGGATTAGGACCATTGGACCGCGTTGGAGGTTTCGTTCAAAGCACCGACGGACATAAAGAGGAAACGTCTTCGACCTCGATATTGGACCAAGGAATAAAAGGAGGAAGCGGAGACAGATAAGGAAGTAACAAGAATTATTTTGAATTTATTACCTTCTTATATTGTATCGTGTGTAGGTGAATATAAGAATGCTCATGAGCTATGAAGTAAGGTGATTGCTCTTCATGTGAATCCTACATAAGGACAAGAATTGGAGAAGCCCAAGGATAAGGGCTCATTGGTCCAAGAGGGGGAGAAGGACCAATCGGAAGTCAAATCGAGTTCAACATCCGAAGAAGAGGAGGAAGTAGAATCACCCACATCCTTAAGTGAGGAAGAAGAAGAGCAATCCAAGGAGGAGGAGATCTTGGAAGCTCAACCCTCAACCTCAACTACCAAGAAGAGTGAGAAATCACACATCAAATGCTTTGAGTGTGGGGAGATGGGACACTACAAGAGTAGATGTCCTTCACTCAAGAAGGTTAAGGAGGTAAACCCTAAACTCAAGTCAATTCATTTAAAAATTCTAATTTGATTTGTAGGGAGAAGAAGGAGAAGAAGCACATTAGATGCTTCAATGTGGTGAGTGGGGCCACGACCAAACCAAATGCTCAAGGAAGGGAGAATTCAAGAAATTAGAGCATTTGAGGAAATGGGAAAAGAAGGAGAAGAAGAAAAACTGACATCAAGGAGGAGCTTCAAGGGTAAAGGAGGTATACCCTAACTTAAATATAAATCAAGTTTAAATTCCTCTATGCATGCTAGGAATAATGTAAATTACTTACCCGTGCATAATTTTTGGATTTAGGTAACATGATATAAATAAGGTTAATAATGCATATCAAAATCCTAGAAAATGCATGCATCATGATAAACCTAGAATAATTAGACCCATGTACCAAGACATAAATCCCAAGAATGGGAGACATATTCCTAGATGAGTGGGTAGGTCTAAGAATGTCCAAGGAGAACATGTTGACTCTAGGGTTAAAATCCTAGAAAGACAAAATAAAACTTTGAAGGCAAAGCTTGATAGATTGGTTGAAACCCTAGATAGTTTCATTATTGGATCTAAAGGGTTAGATACATTATTGGAGAGCCAAAAATCCAACAATGATAGATCGGGTTTGGGATACCGATCTAGCTCCTCCAATGCCAAAGGAAAGTCATATGCAAGAGTGTCATATGACTATAACAAGGGAAAGTCCAAAAATGGCATGGGAGTACAATTTAAGGGCAAGAAAAGCTTAACCAAGGACAAGGTGTCCAAGGTTAAAGGGAAGAAGAACTTAACCAAGGACAAGGTTAAGAAGGTTAGGTTTGTAGGCCAAGAGTCACCGGAGGTACACCGGTGTGGTCTAGTATTTGTTGAGTCACCTAGGGAGATGGCTAAGGCTAAGAGCTCAAGGGGGAGCTCAAAGAGCCAATTTGTGACCCATGGCCAATAGATCTCGGTAGGATATCTCTTGGAGGTCTAGATGGGCCATGGAATGTGCCAAAGGGTTTGGAGACGGACTTCAGTCTCAAATCTAAGGTCTGGCACATTGGGTTTGAGTTTCATGTATAAAATATGATATTGGGGTCATATTGCATAAAAATTGATTTTTGATGTATAGATGTCATATAAACCAATGCTAGAGATGTATTGTGGTTTAGTATGGGTAGATACATCAAGAGGAAGTCAAAACTAGGACTTTAGGTCAAGGTTCATTTGAACCATTTATCTAATTTTGGGTTTTGTGTCAATCTTAGGATTGGTGATAGATACATTTTTAAATGTATTGTTTTCAAGTAGACATGGGCACCACAAATCTCTCCACAAAATTTGAGAATTTTTGGAGATTTATGAAATTTCTTGTGTATTTCTGAAATTGAGTTTAGAAATGCTAAAAGACTGATTTCTGAGTATCAGTCAACTAGTGCAGGGGAAAGTCGACTGATAATTCTGTAAGTTTCTTTTTAATAGGGATCAGTCGACTAGTAACTGTCTCAATCGACTGATACATGCTGAAACTATTTTTAGCAAAGTCGAAAAGTGTTCTAATGATGTCAAACATGTGTATAATCTTATAGGGGTTATTACACAATGTTTATGATCATTAGAGGTTATAGAGTCCAATAATTGGGATATTATTGGAGCTCTTTTTAATGTATAGCAAAGAGGAAGAAGTGTTAGGTTTAAGTGGGAAACCAAACACATCTTTGCAAGAAATCTTAGCTTAAGGGGGAGCTTAGGTAAAGGGAGAGCATTGTTGCTCATATATTGGCAAAAGGGAAGCCTTGTGATATTTTCTTAAAAAGCCCTTGGCAAGTCCAAGTGTAGGGGGAGCCTTGGGAGAGGTTCTTAAAAAATCCTTTGGTAAAATCCTAACTCATTGAGGAGTTTAGGTACTGGGGGATGCCTTGTGATAAGATCCATGCATGCTTGCATTGCATATTGGCATATGCATTGGCGGTGTAAGTCCAAGGTGTAGCCTTGGCAACATAAGCCCAAATGGTTATTAGATGTTGATTTGCTATTTATTTTTCCTAACTTAAATATATTGTCAAACATCTAAAATGGGGAGATTGTTGAGACAATCTATGGTCTGTGAGACTATGTGTTTTGATGTTTGGGCAAAGGATTTAAGTTATGTTCACCTTTGTATTTGATATGTATATTTGATTGTGCAAGTTCTGCAAGATACACATAGACTCATCTTGATGGCTTTGGGTCCGGTGAAGGATGGTGTATCCAAGGGACCATGGAGAAGGCAACAACAATGAGCTGAGGGAAGCACACTTCGAGGCATACGCGAAGGATGACATAGAGATGAGCCGCGGGCTTATATGCAACCGAGGAACGAGTGCCAAAGCGAAAGAAGGCTTGAAGGCAATAGTCAAGGTTACGAAAAAGAGTCAAGTGAGTCATGAGGGTCCGAATGCGAGTGAACTGTACTCGGGAAGGGAACCCCTAGGATTAGGATTTTACCAGTCGACTGATCTTCTGTGAAGTCGACTGGTGTCATTTGGATTCGAACGTTGGGCTATAACATTCAAATCCGATAGCTGGCAGTTGACTGGTGTTGGTACCAGTCAACTAGTAACGGCTGGATCAGCAACAAGCTCTATTTAAGAGAGCTCAGTTTGCTTGAGCAAGGTTGACGAAATTGGTCTTGGTTAAAGGCCAATTAGTAATCCAAGTGCTCCAAAATTCTTTGGTGAGTTGTGGTGAGGTTTCTCCACCCACAAGAAGCTATGGGAGCATAGTCGGAGATTCTTCGGGGAGTCATCCACCAATAGATCAGGATCATCCACCTTACGGACAGCTGTAGAGTAGGAGTTTATTTCTGAACCACGTAAACTAGTTTGGTGAGCTGTGGTGGGTTTCTCCACCCAAAAAAAGCTACGGGAACATAGCTGGAGGTTTTCCGGGGAGTCATCCACCAACGGATCGGGATTATCCACCTTACGGATAGCCGTAGAGTAGGAGTTTATCTCTGAACCACGTAAATCGGTTTGTTCCTTATGTTAGTTCTTGGTTTAATTGTATTTCTACTTGCACTACTAAAATGTGTAGGAGAGAACCGAGAGAATTAAGGGTGACGAGCTATTCACCCCCGCTCTAGACGGTATTCGATCTTCCAACAAGTGGTATCAGAACAAAGGTCGCTCGTCTACAGACTAATCGCCAGGAGAGCAAAGCACTAGAGGAAGATGGAAGGCGAAGGACCCTCAGGTGAGAGTCGGCTGGCAAGGGCCTTCACCTTACTAATATGCGAAGGAATATTTCTCTACTTATTTATTCGAGATCCTTCAATATTGTATGATTTTTGAATTGAAACATGTTCCAAAAACCATGCTTATACCAAGTGTTACATACAAATATATAAACGATCGTAAATATTATAAAATTTATTATCAAAATTATATTTACTGCCAAAAGGTCAGCAAATCCCTTTAGGTAAGGGAGGGTGGTGTTGGTGTGATATTTCTGAGTTGACGAAAATAAGTCCCCAATCTTGCGTAATTGTGGAGATAAAAATTAATGGATGGCTTCAACCCAGTTGAATCTAGCAAGATTCTCATAATCATCTACTATATCAACAAGATCTAGAGGGACCTTATATGTACTAGACGAAAATAAGATACAAACAAATATATACAAAATGGAGAATTTACATACTAATACAACATCATCCTCTGATTCAACACTATTGGCATAATATTTAAGTAACTCCTCAATTCTTATTCTGATAGGTTGTTTTTCTTTTGAGAAGTAAGAGAGAGGTTACCCGATGCTTTAGTTGAATTAATAGGGACCGAAACACCTCAGTCTATTATACCCAGTAACAAAGCAATATCTCGTCTGGTGAACTCAACCAATACACCTGAAATATTTAAAATATTTAGTTATCTTCGAGAAATAGGCTTGATATGATTTCATATCAGGCCCAACGTGAGCCTGAAATGAAATATTTTCAGACCTAATATGGGCCTAAAATCATTTCATTTCAGGCTTTCGTTAGGCCTGAAATATTTCATTTTAGACCCAAAGAGGACCTGAAATGATTTCATTTCATGCCCATCGTAGGCATGAAATGATTTCATTTCAGTCCCTCTTTGTGTCTAAAATGAAATTATTTTAGACCCTCTTTATCTCTATTTTATCTTATTATAGTTAGTCTTTAAAATTCATAACTAAAAGATATACCTAAAAATCTAAAAGTTTGCGAAGTTGAATCCCAATTTTCAAATATATTGACCAAAATTTCATGGATATACTGCAATTCTTGTATATCCAAGAAAATACTGAAGGGAGACTCTTTGATCTTCACAATGTGTTGACCATGTAAAATTTTGAATGCTTCAAAAAAAAACTATTAAAGTGACCTAAAACACTGTATCAATGTAATTTTTGTCCAAAGTCATCTGAAACTTACAAGTTGTAAACATTAAAAAATTATTAAGAAATAAACCCAAACATTTAAGATTTGCAAAATCAAGATGGAATTTTTTATAAACATGCCCAGAAATAGTGTTGTTTTGACCTAATCAGTTCGCTAACATACCTTAGTGGATAATCCTAAGGAAGAAGAGACTGAAACACCCATAGACCTTTTTTACTCCCTTATAAAAATAAAGTAGTGCAGAAACCCTAACTCCTTCTCTGGAGAGTGTCGATCAGTGTGGACGTCCACGCAAACCCTTAACACCGCCTGAGGAGCACGCTAACAGACTTGCCTAGGATTTTGGTTGGGGGGAGGGGTTGGGGGGATGAGATCGCGAGTATAACATAGCTATCACTTTTCGACAAAGAGAAGTAGGTTGCCTGCGTTGAGAAAGAAAGAAGAAAAAGGAGAATACTTTTATCCGAATCACAATCTCTCATTTTAAAATCAAATCTCTGAAAAAGTGGTTCGGATGTCTCGGAAATCTAACTGCAAAAGGGAGTTGTTGGCGGTAGGGATATAAGAATAAGACATTTTTTGGTACGCCTTTTAGTAAAAAATGAACCTCAGAATGCTTTTTGATAATTATGATTTCTCACCTACATCGTTTGATAAAATACCGAAATAATAATGAATAAGACAATATCGAATTTAAGATTATAATTTAGTCTCACATAAATTTTTTATAACTAAGATAGTAAACGAGTCGAGACAAAGCTCAAGCCAGCTTAAATACGAGCTCAGTTCGACTCAATTTATATGGATTTCACTCGAGCACAAGCTCGCTCGAGCCAGTAGAGTTGAGCTCGAGTTCGAACTCGATATTTCATTATGGGCTTGAGCTCGGGCTGAATTTTTATTTTTTTATTTTATATGTATATATATAATCACCGGTTCGTTTGGGTTGACTAGCGACCGAGTCAGTAATAATTAGGTTCGAAGTTGACTTGATTTCTAATCAAGTTAGCTCGAGCTCAACTCAAGCTCGATCAATTTCGAACTCGAGTTGAATTCTAACTGAGCCATTTACAAGTGATTTGACTCATTTGTACTCATAATTATAATTGAAGATCCAACTTTAAATGTCTGAGATATATTAATTCCTTTGGCTGTATTATAATTCAGAGTCATGCTGAAACAAATCGAGAAGAAAAAAAATAATTAAAAGGGTTGAGTAACATCGAATCTTAAATGATTAATTTGATCTCATAAAAATTTTTCGTTGACTGTCAAGGTAAACTGGGAAGCGCTCATGGTAGACGGTTCAATATCCTATTAAAAAAAATCTATAAAATATATCATAATTGAGTATCGAATTATAAATACTTGAGTTGATAATTAACCATCTACGACTATCTCATGACCGAGGATGAATCGAGATTCGAGAAGAGAGAGTCTGCATGCTATGAATTTGTCAAACTTTTGCTATAATTAATAAGTCCATGAGCAATCAACTTCGAAGAGTATTCATGACCGAGGATGAATCGAGATTCGAGAAGAGAGAGTCTGCATGCTATGAATTTGTCAAACTTTTGCTATAATTAATAAGTCCATGAGCAATCAACTTCGAAGAGTATTTGAGCAAAGATACGTTTGGATGAAATTTTACTTGTTAATTGTTCAGGTTCTTAGTATTTTTAAAAAGGAAAAAATTTGAAAGGACTAATACACTCTCCTAGCTTCTTTTGAATAATTTAAGCCCGATAGAAAATCTCATCTCTACACAATTTGAACAAGTAAAAGATATTATTTTAATCACTTGTTCTTTTATTATTATATTTTTAATTGAAAAAGGAAAGTAAAGGAAAACTATTTTAATTTAGTTTTATTATTTTTAGAATTATATAGGATAATTTTTTTTAGTACGTATAAATTTAGATAAAATAAAAGAAGGGCTCGAATTATGATGTCAAGAGACGATTCGTTCGTTCGAGTATTCTTATCAATTCGTACCTGAGTTAATATGAAGAAAATAAATCATGAACATTATTAATCCGGATATTATGATAATAAAAGACGAATCGTTCACCTTCAGCGCCCCCGCCAACCCGTCTCAGGTTCAACACGGAGGAGGTAAATCACGGGGGTTACTAGCCCGGATGCTGTGGCTAGCACGTGGGGAGGGTGGGCATACTAGCTTTGTCAGGATTTAACCCCAGACCTCTTGGTGGCAACACCTACGCACTAACCATCAATCCATCCCGTGGAGACGTTAGTCCAGATATTATGGCTAGTACATAGGGAGGATCATCATAGAGTAGTAATTTTATCTAAATCTTAAATCCTAAAAATACTTTTTACTAACTTAGTCAAAATTATTTATGTTATAATCCTAAGTGGTTTGAACCATAATTGTTTTGATCTACCGTCAAACTAACCTAAGTTAGGTTTTGCTTGTGTTATTAGTTTGTGAGTCTAATTATGTAAGAACTTGGAACACATAAGTATTTGATGGCTCAAGATCCAATGAAATACGGTGAGAAATCGAAAATAGAAGTGTAATTGAGCTAAGCCGAGCCGAATAGTAAAAGGCTCGAGCTCGGGCTCGTTTTGTTATTTCTAAACTAGAGCTTGGCTCAAGTTAGATTCAAACTTTAATTTTTACACTCGAGCTCGTAATAAAATTAAAAATCTTGAGCTTCAGTTCGTAATAAAATTAAATAGCTCAAGATGAGTTAAAAAAAAGCTGATTTAAAAATTAAATGAGCTATTTTCTAATAAGAAAATTAATTATAATAATTAATAATATATTATTAGCTTTATTATATATATAATAATAATAATAATAAGATAAAAGAAATATTTTAACAAACATGTTCGCGAGCCTCTTACCAAACACATTTATGAGCCTCTAAATGAATATGATTGAGAGCTCACGAATTAAATACTGTTAAGTTCGAACTCGACTCGATAATATTTCGAGCTTGAAATCAGACTCGAGCATGACTCATTAAATTAATCAGGAACAATTTTTTTTTTTTTTGAACCAAGATCCGAATAGTTTGTAGGCGATTTGGCTCAGGATGAGTAGCATCAGAGATTGCAAACCTTGGCAAAAGATATAATAAACGAGAAGAATGATATGAGAAAAGAACCGACGAGTTTGATACATTCGAGGAACAAGGAGTTATAGAAGAGTACTTCGACGTGAGGATGCACAAGTGACTGAGCCAGGAATATCCGGTCAGCCAGACCAACAACTCAGTAGGCTGAATGCAAGAATTGAGAGGTCGGCCAAACACCTAGATCGGTCAATCAACGCGACATTAGCAAAGGTAAAATAGTCGTTGAGTGGATGAGTTCGTCAGACACATCAATTTACCATGTCAGCAAATGGTCGTTGAGCAGATGAGCTTTATCAACCACGCCACATCAGTAAACAATCGTTGAGTCGATAAACCTTATCAACCACATCAGCAAACTACTGTTGAATGGATGAGTCTTATCATCCACGCCATGCCGACAAACTGCTATTGAATGGATGAGCCCATATCACTGGATCCTGCCTGTCGGTTAAACAACTCGATCAATCGACCGAACGTGCCACGTTGACACTTCGACCTATGGCTATAAAAAGAGACTAGGAGCTCGATCTTTTCCGATTTTCTTTTGCAATCACCTTCCAAATGCAGAGAGACTAAAAAATTGAGGGGCGCTTGATAAACGAGTTTAGAAGATGGGAATGAGAATGAAATAGATTTCATTCCGATTGATGATGCTTGGTATACGAGAATCGGAATCAAAATAAGAATATGATATCTTTGATTTCATAACCCACCCCTCACTAGGTTATCACCAAACTCATATACCCCTCAATCAAATTCATTATCATTGTCAAATTTATACCAAACGCCCCCTGAGCATTTGAAAAGCGCAAGCGTGAGCAGGAGAAACGAAATGGGACTAGATTTGCAACAATTTGAATGCGATCACACCGATTCTAATCACCCATTCAACATAAAATATTCAATATAAATATATTAATTAAAACGTAGCTCTTGTAGGTATTTTTTAAAAATATAAAATATATTAATTAAAAATAAATATTCAATATAAATATTATTAAAATAAAAAATGTTTTTTAAAAATACATATTTAAATAAATAAATAATTTATTATATATTTTAAAGTTAAATTGAGAGTGGATTTAGATTAAATATAATTGTCACTATTTATCAACTAAATATTATATATATAAAATAATTAATCAAGTTGGATAATGTTAAATCTGAGATGACCGGCCTGACTCTATAGAAATTTTTCATCGACCATCAAAATAAATTAGGAAGTGATGACGACGGGTAGTCCAGAAGTCCAACATCCTACGATTGTGTGCTCTATTTGAAGAAAGAATTAATAATTGTCCCTATTTGTCAACTGAAATATTATATATAAAATATTAATCAGGTTGGGTAATGTCGAACCTGAGATGACCGGTCGTCAGTAAATTAGGAAGTGCTCGCAGTGGACGGTTCAGAAGTCCAACATCCTATGGTTGCTCGTCTCATTTGGAAAGAAAATTTTTATAAAATTCATCGTAACTGGGGATCGAACCACTGGTCTTTGAGAGATAACTAATCACTCATCCACTCTACCATAATTCTGAGGCAACTGAAATACTATATCAATCGTTGAATTAGCGATCAAATTTCCATCATTATTTTATGGGCAATTTACTAAAAGGCGTACCTAAGAATTGAAAATTACCAATTCCGTATCATAGTTTCTATTTTACCAAAGGGCGCATGCCTTTATGTGAACTTCCTTTTATACCCCTCCTTCTAACTGCTGTCTTTCTCATTCTTTGTCTCAGCAACAAATTTCGAGACGGTAACACGTGACTTTTATTTTAAAATAATATATTATGAAATCGACGCTAAAAACGTAAGATAAAAATTAAAAAAATGTTTCAGTTAAAAATAACTCATCCAACGTGATTTAAAAATATAAATAAATAATTTTTATATTTGATTAATAAAAATTAATATATTAAATAATATTTAATAAATATATTAATATATAAAAAATTCAAAAAAAACGTATGCTGCAGCAATAAAAAAAACGTAAAAAATTCAAAAAAAACGAATTCAGAATAAAAAAACGTAAAAAAAATTAAAAAAAACGAATTCAGAAATAAAAAGAAAATGCAAAAAAAAAATTCAAAAAAAAACAAATTCAGAAATTAAAAAAAAACGTTGCTGCAGAAATTAAAAAAAAAACTGGGCCTGAAATAAAATATTTCAGGCCCACGTTGGGCCTGAAATCTTTTGATTCAGGCCCGACGTGGAATCAAAATTTTTTTTATTTTAAAAATATATTAATATATAAAAAAACCTATCAAAATACTTAATTTCAAATTAAAATGCAAGGTCTGAAGTCACGCTAGGAGGGCCTGAACATAGATGTGATGTCCATCAGTGAATTTTGGTCAAAACCCACTGATATTTCTAAACTACTCCTATTTGATTTGTGATATCTAATATATAGATGTTTGGACATCTAAAACATCATCTCCTACCTCTAACCTCTCTATTCATATGAAGTTTTCATAAATCCATATATGGGAGGTCCATCAGTGGGTTTTGGTCAAAACTCACTGATATTTCTAAACAACTCCTATTTGATTGGTGATATCTAATATATAGATGTTTGGACACTTAAAACATCATCTCCTACCTCTACCCTCTCTATTCATATGAAGTTTTCAGAAATCCAGATATGGGAGGTCCATCAGTGGGTTTTGGTCAAAACTCACTGATATTTCTAAACTACTCCTATTTGATTGGTGATATCTAATATATAGATGTTTGGACACCTAAAACATCATCTCCTACTTCTACCCTCTCTATTCATATGGAGTTTTCAGAAATCCAGATATGGGAGGTCCATCAGTGAGTTTTGGTCAAAACTCACTGATATTTCTAAACTACTCCTATTTGATTGGTGATATCTAATATATAGATGTTTGGACACCTAAAACATCATCTCCTACCTCTACCCTCTCTATTCATATGGATGGACCTCCCATATCTGCATTTATGAAAACTCCATAACTTACAACGAGATCATCCAACGAGATAGGGATCCACAACTTCCAAGTAGAACACAGGGCGTGGGAGGATGGAGGCATCTGACCACCAGTGTGTGGCACCTGCAGCGCACGCATTCGGGGAATCTTATGCAAGTGAAGAAGGAATAGTGATTGATCCAAGGTGAAGTATGGTTCCCATCGTAGATGAGTCAGCCAATGGCTAACATGGAGTCAAGGTCTTGTAAAAGTCAGTCAAGGTTGCCGCTCAGCTGCCCCTGTGTCATCTGTCGGACAACTCCCTTTTAGGACGAGCCACGCATAAACCTTGGTTAGGTCTTTTCATATGCAACCAACCCTAAGAAGTTAGTCGACTTTTTCTTCCTATAGTCGATTGGCATCCTCATAGTTAGGAGCCTAAGGGTGGGCCCTTTAGGCTCCAATGACTAGGAATGAGATGGAGGGCCGACCAGATGTACTGTTCAGAGAGAGAGAGCACCAAGAACCAATCGAAGATTCCTTTGTCAAATGCATGGCTGTAGATGGGCCGCTCGGCTAGATACTTAAAGGGCTACCAACACAGAGATCCAATCGGACGGAGGACTACCAACACGGAGGTCCAATCAGACTCTCCAATTGGACTAGCCGGTCAAACATCTGTCGGCAGGCCCTGCAGTAGGTCATTCCGTCTAATTGGATCTTAGCAGACCTTTGTGGCCATTTAGCCCAAGAAACTCCACATGGGCTCCCATCCTAAAGTCAAGGACATGCATGTCAATGGTACGTGGGTAATATCTTGTAACAGATGCTCCATAATGCCCCATAATAATAAGATTACAGTGAGAAGTGACTAATATATGATACAAAGATTACATGATGTGACTCATACTTAAATAAGAAATGACATTTCTGCAGAATGGATGCTAAGCGAGATGCTATAAAAAAAGGCTCCTTCCTCCATACGTAGATACATTTTTTTCACACGTGCAACTCCCATTCCATCTCCTTTCACCACCTATTTTATGGCCTAACTTGATCGTCGGAGTATTTTTGCAGGGACCCCGGCCAACCTCTAATGGTTTTCTTTACTTTTTGTTAGCTCGCAGATCATCAACAAGGGAGTTCGCCGACGATCCACCACCTTCCCCGCTTTATCAAAGTCTTCCTATGGTCAACTCCCATGCATCGTCATCAGCACACTAGTTTCCTCGCCCTTAGATAGAATCAGTGAATCGATCTTTGACGCCGGGCAGAATATAGATTATTCTGGGGCGAGAAGTTTCAGAGGGATTTACAAGAAAACATAAGAAAGTAATAACAAAATAAGGAGTATCCAAAACTGGGCTTAAACCTTATTGAGAAAAATAAGAGCGAGAAGAGAAAAATAGAGATATAGTCGTAACGTGGCTTAAGCGAAGTAAATTGATTCAATATCTAAAAAACTTTTCCTAAACATCATCTAAGCATGAGTTTATATAGCTCTCATATCCCTAAAAAAATTCTAAACCAACCAGACTTAGTCTCCTAAGATTTAGGAACAAATTTAACCAACAAGACTTGGTTCCTAAGATTTAGGAACAAACTAAACATAAATGTATAACCAATTAAAGAAATATATAAATATGAATATTATTTTGGATCCCCTCCTGCATCAGTCTTAAGTGTTTCACATTAAAAACATCAGAAGTTTTTAAGTGACTAGGAAGACGCAACCTGTAGGCATTATCGTTAATCTTTTCTAGTATCTCACAAGGTCCAATTTTTCGATCTTTGAGCTTGTTGTATTCACCAGCAGGAAAGTGATCACGAGTAAATACAACCCAAACCATATCCCCAACGTCAAAAAGAACCCAATGTCGATGTCGATCTACTTTGATCTTGTACTTTGTATTGCTTTCCTGAATAGCCTGCTTAACCTGCTCATTAATGACCCGAAGATGCTCGGTCATCTCCTCAGCCTTAGGGTTAGCTTGTCTTGGACGCGAAATAGGGACTAAATCCAATACCCCGGATGAGTTTCGTCCTTAAACAACTTCAAATGGGCTCAATCCAGTGGTCTTGTTCTTTGATCTGTTGTATGCGAATTCTACTTGAGGTAAAACAAGATCCCATTGCTTTGGTTTGGTTCCTGTGAGACATCTTAGAAGGTTTCCCAAGCTCCGGTTCACTACCTCAGTCTGACCATCTGTCTGAGGGTGATAGGCACTGCTGAAGTTTAACTTCATCCCTAGTTTTCTCCATAAACTATTCAAAAATTGACTAACAAATTTAGTATCATGATATGAAGTAATAGTTTAAGGAATACCGTGCAAATACACAATCTCTTTGAAGAAAAGGGAGGCAATCCGAACAGCATCCATGGTTATTCTGCATGGCACGAAGTGAGCTATCTTGGAGAATCGGTCTACCACAACTAGAATAGAATCGGAAGACCATTGGGTGTGGAGTAAACTCAATACGAAATCCATGCCGACGTCGCACCAAGGGATTTCGGAAATAGGTAAGGCAGTATGCAACCTGGCATTGGTGAGGGTTCCCTTAGATTGCTGATAGACAAAGCAACGATCCACAAAATGAGTTACATCAATGGTAAGCTTGGGCCAATAGAAGACAGAAGAGATAAGGGCTAATGTCTTAACTCGGCCAAAGTGTCCTTTATTGTGAATTTCTCTGATAATGTGTTGGCTTAAGGAACAGTTTGGAATGCATAATTGTAGTCCACGAAATTGGTAACCGTTATGTAGAATAAAATCATTACAAAGACCATTAGTTACCTCTTGAAATATCTTGCCAAAGGAGGGATCAGCAACATGTTGGGACCGGGTGCATGCCGACGCAGACACGTATTGTAATTGTTACATAATTACATGCAGCGGAAACAAAAGCATGAATAATTTTCTAAATTATTCTAACACATATCCTAAGCATGCAATGTGTTCACATAATCGTAATATAAAATTTTTGCAGAAAAGGAAATTACTCTACGAATTACCTTGCGTAACTTGGAAGAAGGGACGAGATCCAACCGTTAGCGTCCCTTGAAAGCTCCGCCTCTATTCGTATCCACGCCGAGTATCGTCAGGATGACTTCGCTAAGCCACGAGTTCGTGTTCACGAGAACTACTAGATTCTCCGTGAACATGATGAAAACCGAGAGAGTAATCAAATCGAAAGACTCACCACCAAGGTTGGCCGAAGAGAAAGATCATCGCAAGGAAGAACTTCGTCGCCTTGATGCTTCTCCTTGTGCTCGCGGCAAGAAGAAAGAAGGAAGGCCTATGGCCGACCAAGAGAGAGGGAGAGAAGAAGAAGAGAGAGCCCAAGCAATTCTTGGATGGATCATCTTCCATGGCACCCCTTGGGTCCTTTATATAGGGAGAGGTTTCTTAATTCCCAAGCAAACCTCTCCTTGATTATGGAATAATTTCTCAATCAATCCATAATCAAGGCTCTCAAGATCAAGCTTCTTCTTCTTGATTATGGAATAATTTCTTAATCAATCCATAATCAAGACTCTCTTTCTTGTGGCATGATTATATAAAATTTATAAAACAAACCAACCATTGGTTCATTATATAAAATTTTATAAAACAAACTAACCATTGGTTCATTATATAAATTTTATTAAACAAACCAACTCATGGTTCATTATATAAAAATTTATATAAAATTTATATAACCTTTTATAAAATAAACCAACCTTTGGTCTATTTTCTAAAACAAACCAAAATAGCCTTATCCTCTTATGGTGGTGGCCGACCATGACAAGAAGAGAGGAGGCCCCCTTCCTTGGCCGTCCCATCTAACCCCAATTGGATCAAATCCCTTAATGAATTAAACTTATTTAATTCACCCATTAAGTCTTTAAAAGACTTAGCCATTCTATGCTTCCGATGCGTCTGAAATAAATTCAGTTTTGACTATTGTTTGGACTTACCAAAAATAGTCTATCTCGATTGGAGAATCCAATTCTCAACTCGTTTTAAATCCTTCGAATTACTCGTTATGCGTGTGACCAAATAGGCTTTTAATTTATGTTGGCTGTCCATAATTAACTAATTAATTATAGAACGATCATGAGTGGCACCTAGTAGTACATCATGATCCCCAATTAATTGAAAGATCAACGGATGACCTCAGAAATGATTCTGAAACCCTTCAGCAACTATAATGAATCGTGCCCCATTCCCTTCACCATCTTATACCCACTTGGTTCAGGACATGGTCTATGTGTGTCAGTCCCCACTAGGCTGACTACGTCACACCTAGCCCAAGTAACATTTCCTCGTCCTATGGATTCTAATTACTCTCATGTATTTAAGAGATTCATACTCTAAACATGTCATGCTCTGGCCAGAGGCTTCGAGTAACAATCCGATGATAGGCCTCGGGTATACATCTCCTCGCAAGGAGTGGTGAATCCTTTGTAGGCTGTTCAAACATCTTCGGGCACTTCGGCTTATACCCAATCATCCTGGGTCCACACCTCCTTGGAGATGCTTGCTTAAGATGTCAAAGTATAAGTCTCCATGACCAAGATGACTTGAACACCGCAAGTCAAAGGAGCATCGCACTTAAGCTGCAGTAAGAACTTCACTGACATATCTATATATAGACTACCATATGAAGTTTTACAGCCAGTCACTCCAATGAACTAGTTCCCTTAACTAGCATTCATGTTTATCTTCGGACATCTCAATGTCACCAGCCAATGAGAATCAGCTGATTAGAGAATAACCCATGCTAGTCTCAACAGAATTGATAGTGTCCGTATTTATCAATTCATCGACTAGGGACAATTTCAATACTTCACAATTGCACACGTAGAGATAATCACTAGTTGTGAATTTATCACAAATTTTCTCATGCTGTGAATTGTATTGTGGACATTCAGTAAATGAGCTTAAGATCTTAATCAAATAATCATGTATACTCAAATAGTGAATATTCATTTATTAAAATAAATGATTACAATCATAAGGCGATTGCCTTAGGACACTTCTCTCATATCACTAACAAACTCCCACTTGACCTAATGTCAATCGCTATGGTACCCAATACCACAGGCTCTAACATGACCCTCAAACTTACTTTGAGGCAAGGCCTTAGTTAAAGGATCCGATAAATTCCTTTCAGTGGGAATTTTCTCAATTTGTATATCATTCCTACTTATAATCTCTCTGATCAGATGATAGCGGCGAAGCACATGTTTGGATCGCTGATGAGACCTTGGTTCCTTTGCTTGTGCAATAGCTCCATTGTTGTCGCAGTAAACCGGTATTGCATCATCAATGGTTGGAACCACACCAAGTTCTGAGACAAATTTCTTGATCCAGACTGCTTCCTTTGCTGCTTCCGAAGCTGCAATATATTCCGCTACAGTGTCTTGCTTGGATCTTTTCCAGCTTACTGCGCCTCTATTCAAAATAAATACGTATCCGGACTGAGATTTGGAGTCATCCTTATCTGTCTGGAAACTGGCATCTGTATATCCACGTATTATCATATCACCTTCTCCATATATTAGGAACACATCCTTAGTTCTTCTTAAGTACTTGAGAATTGTCTTGACAACCGCCCAATGATCCATTCCTGGATCAGACTGGTATCTGCTTGTGACGCTCAGAGCATATGATACATCGGGCCTAGTACATAACATAGCATACATGATAGATCCTATTGCGGATGCATAAGGAATCTTATTCATGCAAATCCTCTCGTCCTCTGTGCGCGGACACATAGACTTTGAAAGGTTGATCCCATGCCTGATGGGAAGGTAACCTTTCTTGGATTCCGACATGCTAAACCTTTCTAGCACTCGGTCTATATATATAGACTGCGAAAGACCAAGCAACCGTTTTGATCTATCTCTATAGATTCTAATCCCAAGGATATAGGTTGCTTCTCCCAGGTCTTTCATGGAGAAAGTTTTGGACAACCAAATTTTAACTGACTGTAAGACTGAAATATCATTTCCTATAAGTAAAATGCCATCGACATATAACACTAGGAATATGACTGCACTCCCACTAACCTTCTTGTATACACAAGGTTCGTCAGGATTTTGTGAGAAATCAAACTCTTTGATTGTCTCATCAAAATGAATGTTCCAGCTCCTGGATGCTTGTTTTAGTCCATATATGGATCGTCGAAGCTTGCATACTTTGGTTTTATTAACCGATGTGAAACCTTCAGGTTGTATCATGTATACATCCTCAAGCAGGTTTCCATTAAGGAAAGCTGTTTTCACATCCATTTTCCATATCTCATAATCATAATGAGCTGCTATGGCCAGGAGCATCCGAATGGATTTGAGCATAGCTACTGGCAAATAGGTTTCGTCATAATCAATTCCTTGTTTCTGACGATATCCTTTTGCCACTAATCTAGCCTTAAAGGTAACAACATTACCTTCCATGTCGGTTTTCTTCTTAAAAACCCACTTGCACCCTATGGGCTTAATCCCTTCAGGCGGGTTAACCAAGTCCCATACTTGATTTTCGTACATGGAATCCATTTCTGACTTCATGGCTTCAAGCCATTTATCCCTTTCTGAATTTATCAAAACTTCTTCATAATTGATAGGTTCGTCACTGTTAACGAGTAACACGTCGTTCGATTCACTTATGAGAACCCCGTATCTCTCTGGAATATTGCGTATCCTATCAGACCTACGAAGAAGTGGTATTGTTTTAGGTTCAACTGATAGCTCATCATTATGAGTTATTGGTTGTGGGTCTAGACTAGGTGTCTTTGTAATGTCTATTGGAGTTTCTTGAACTTCTTCAAGTTCAATGCTACTCCCACTGTTTTCTTGTAAAAGAAATTCTTTTTCCAGAAATACAGCATGCCTTGAAACAAACACCTTTTGTTCCAAGGGATGATAGAATTGGTAACCCTTCGTTTCCTTAGGGTATCTAATAAATAGACATTTATCAGACTTAGCATCCAATTTGTCTGATACAGTCCGCTTTACATAAGCAGGACAACCCCATATTTTAAGGTGAGTTAAATGAGGTTTCTTACTATTCCACGTCTCATATGGAGTAGTAGAGACTACCTTGGTCGGGACTCTGTTTAGTAAGTAAATAGCTGTCTTAAGCGCATAGGCCCAAAAGGATTTTGGAAGAGTTGCATGATTCATTATAGATCTAACCATGTCCATCAAGGTTCGGTTACACCTCTCAGATACACCATTATGCTGTGGTGTATATGGCGGAGTCCATTGAGACAATATCCCATTGTCCTTAAGATAATCTTGAAACTCTTGACTCAAGTATTCACCACCCCGATCGGATCGAAGTATCTTAATACTTTTGCCAAGCTGTTTCTCTACTGAACTCTTTGAATTTCTCAAAAGCTTCAGATTTATGTTTCATTAAGAACACATACCCGAATCGTGAGTGATCATCGATAAAGGTAATGAAGTAGCTATAACCTCCTTGTGCAAGAGTTGACATTGGTCCACATACATCAGTATGTATTAGACCAAGCAATTCTCCCACTGGTTTACCTTTTCCGGAAAAGGGTAATTTGGTCATCTTGCCTTTTAAGCATGATTCGCATGTATCAAATGAACCGGGTTCAAATGATTCCAGAATTCCATATCGGTGTAATTTGGTCATGCGTTTCTTACTTACATGGCCAAGACGACAATGCCACGTATAGGAGTCTATTTGATTATCTATTCGAGCACGTTTGTTGCTAACTTCGATATTGAAAACGTCACCGGATAAATCGAACGTATAGATACCATTGTATAAAGTTCCAGTCCCATAAAGAACACTATTTAAAGTTATGTAACAGCAATTGTTACTAAAAGTTAAATGATAACCTTTTTCATTCAAGCATGAAATAGATACAATGCTCTTTATTAACGAAGGAACAAAATAACAATTATCCAATTCTAAGACAAGTCCAGTAGGGAGCTTTAGCAAATATGTTCCGATGGCAACAGAGCAGCAATCTTTGCTCCATTTCCAATTCGCAAATTCGCTTCTCCCTTGACGAGTCTTCTTCTATTCCTTAGCCCCTGTATGTCATTACATATATGTGAGCTACACCCAGTATCAAGTACCCAGGTGGACGAGGAAATAGAGTGACATTCAATAACGAAGATACCTGAAGAGGATGGGGCATCGGATGCCTTCTTCTTCAAGGACTCAAG
>JAGFNQ010002320.1:0-103989 GCA_024364735.1 Boesenbergia rotunda
GATTTATGTTGGCCGTCTATAATTAACCAATTATAGAACGGTCATGAGTGGCACCTAGTAGTACATCATGACCCCCAATTAATCGAAAGATCAACGGTTTGACCTCAGAAGTAATTCGAAACCCTTCAGCAGCTCTAATGAATCGTGCCCCATTCCCTTCACCATCTTATACCCACTTGGTTCAGGACACGGTCTATTTGTGTCAGTCCCCACTAGGCTGACTACGTCACACCTAGCCCAAGTAGTGTCTTTCTCGTCCTTTGGATTTCTAATTACTCTCATGTATTTAAGAGACTCGCACTCTAAACATGATATGCTCTGGCCAGAGGCTTTGAGTAACAATCCGACGATAGGCCTGGGTATACATCTCCTCGCAAGGAGTGGTGAATCCTTTGTAGGCTGCTCAAACATCTTCGGGCACTTCGGCTTATACCCAATCATCCTGGGTCCACACCTCCTAGGAGATGCTTGCTTAAGATGTTAAAGTATAAGTCTCCATGACCAAGATGACTTGAACACCGCAAGTCAAAGGAACATCGCACTTAAGCTGCAGTAAGAACTTCATTGACATATCTATATAGATTACCATATGAAGTTTTACAGCTAGTCACTCCAATGAACTAGTTCCCTTAACTAGCATCCATGTTTATCTCCGGACATCCCAATGTCACCAGCCAGTGAGAATCAGCTGATTAGAGAATAACCCATGCTAGTCTCAACAGAATTGATAATGTCCGTTTTTATCAATTCATCGACTAGGGATATTTTCAATACTTCACAATTGCACATTTAGAGATAATCACTAGTTGTGATCCCATCACAAATTCTCTTATGCTGTGAATTGTATTGCGGACATTCAGTAGATGAGTTTAAGATCCCAATCAAATACACAAACATGTATACTCAAATAGTGAATTATCATTTATTAAAATGAATATTTACAATCATAAGGCGATTGCCTTAGGACACTTCTCTCATATCACTAACAAACTCCCACTTGGCCTAATGCCAATCGCTACGGTATCCAATACCACAGGCTCTAACATGACCCTCAAACTTGTTCTGAGGCAAGGCCTTAGTTAAAGGATCCGCTAAATTCCTTTCAGTGGGAATTTTCTCAATTTGTATATCATTCCTACTTATAATCTCTCTGATCAGATGATAGCGGCGAAGCACGTGTTTGGATCGCTGATGAGACCTTGGTTCCTTTGCTTGTGCAATAGCTCCATTGTTGTCGCAGTAAACCGGCACTGCTTCATCAATGGTTGGAACCACACCAAGTTCGAGACGAACTTCTTGATCCAGACTGCTTCCGTGGTAGAATCCGCTACGGTGTCTTGTTTGGAACTTTTCCAACTTATTGCGCCTCCATTCAAAGTAAATACGTATCCAGACTGAGATTTGGAGTCATCCTTATCTGTCTGGAAACTGGCATCTGTATACCCACGTATTACCATATCTCCTTCTCCATATATTAGGAACACATCCTTAGTTCTTCTTAAGTACTTAAGGATTGTCTTGACAGCGGCCCAATGATCCATTCCTGGATCCGACTGGTATCTGCTTGTGACGCTCAAGCATACGATACATCGGGCCTTGTACATAACATAGCATACATGATAGATCCTATCGCGGATGCATAGGGAATCTTATTCATGCAAATCCTCTCGTCTTCTGTGCGCGGACACATAGACTTTGAAAGGTTGATCCCATGCCTGATGGGAAGGTAACCTTTCTTGGATTCCGACATGCTAAACCTTTTTAGCACTCGGTCTATATATGTAGACTGCGAAAGACCAAGCAACCGTTTTGATCTATCTCTATAGATTCTAATCCCAAGGATATAGGTTGCTTCTCCCAGGTCTTTCATGGAGAAAGTTTTGGACAACCAAATTTTAACTGTCTGTAAAACTGATATATCGTTTCCTATAAGTAATATGTCATCGACATATAATACTAGGAATACGACTGCACTCCCACTAACCTTCTTGTACACACAAGGTTCGTCAGGATTTTGTGAGAAATCAAACTCTTTGATTGTCTCATCAAAACGGATGTTCCAGCTCCTAGATGCTTGCTTCAGTCCATATATGGATCGTCGAAGCTTGCATACTTTGGTTTTATCAACCGATGTGAAACCT
This sequence comes from Boesenbergia rotunda, assembly GCA_024364735.1. NCBI lineage: Eukaryota > Viridiplantae > Streptophyta > Magnoliopsida > Zingiberales > Zingiberaceae > Boesenbergia > Boesenbergia rotunda. The sequence goes on from JAGFNQ010002320.1 coordinate 2,142, forward strand.
TCAGGTTGTATCATGTATACATCCTCAAGCAGGTTTCCATTAAGGAAAGCTGTTTTCACATCCATTTGCCATATCTCATAATCATAATGAGCTGCTATGGCCAGGAGCATCCGAATGGATTTAAGCATAATTACCTTCCATGTCGGTTTTCTTCTTGAAAACCCACTTGCACCCTATGGGCTTAATCCCTTCAGGTGGGTTAACCAAGTCCCATACTTGATTTTCGTACATGGAATCCATTTCCGACTTCATGGCTTCAAGCCATTTGTCCCTTTCTGAACATTTCAGAACATCTTCATAACTGATAGGTTCGTCATCGCTTATGAGTAACACGTCGTTCGATTCACTTATGAGAAATCTGTATCTCTCTGGAATATTGTGTGTCCTATCAGACCTACGAAGAGGTGGTGTTGTTTTAGGTTCAACTGATAGCTCATCATTATGAGGTATTGGTTGTGGGTCTAGACTAGGTGTCTCTGTAATGTGTATTGGAGTTTCTTGAACTTCATCAAGTTCAATGCCACTCCCATTGTTTTCTTGTAAAAGAAATTCTTTTTTAGAAATACAGCATGCCTTGACACAAACACCTTTTGTTCCAAGGGATGATAGAATTGGTAACCCTTCGTTTCCTTAGGGTATCCAATAAATAGACATTTATCAGACTTAGCATCCAATTTGTCTGATACAGTCCGCTTCACATAAGCGGGACAACCCCATATCTTAAGGTGAGTTAAGTGGGGTTTCTTACTATTCCATGTCTCATATGGAGTAGTAGAGACTACCTTGGTCGGGACTCTGTTTAGCAAGTAAACAGCTGTCTTAAGTGCATAGCCCCAAAAGGATTTTGGAAGAGTTGCATAATTCATCATCGACCTAACCATGTCCATCAAGGTTCGGTTGCGCCTCTCAGATACACCATTATGCTGTGGTGTATACGGCGGAGTCCATTGGGACAATATCCCATTGTCCCTAAGATAATCTTGAAACTCTTGACTTAAGTATTCACCACCCCGATCGGATCGAAGTATCTTAATACTTTTGCCAAGCTGTTTCTCTACTTCATTTCTGAACTCTTTGAATTTCTCAAAGCTTCAGATTTGTGTTTCATCAAGAACACATACCCGAATCGTGAGTGATCATCGATAAAGGTGATGAAGTAGCTATAGCCTCCTTGTGCAAGAGTTGACATTGGTCCACATACATCAGTATGTATTAGACCAAGCAATTCTCCCACTGGATTACCTTTTCCGGAAAAGGGTAATTTGGTCATCTTGCCTTTTAAGCATGATTCGCATGTATCAAATGAACCGGGTTCAAATGATTCCAGAATTCCACATCGGTGTAATTCGGTCATGCGTTTCTTACTTACATGGCCAAGACGGCAATGCCAAGTGTAGGAGTCTATTCGATTATCTATTCGAGCACGTTTGTTGCTAACTTCGATATTGAAAACGTCACCGGATAAATCTAACGTGTAGATACCATTGCACAAAGTTCCATTCCCATAAAGAACGCCATTTAAAGTTATGTAACAACAATTGTTACTAAAAGTTAAATGATAACCCTTTTCATTCAAACATGAAATAGATACAATGTTCTTTATTAACGAAGGAACGAAATAACAATTATCCAATTCTAAGACACGTCCAGTGGGGAGCTTTAGCAAATATGTTCCGATGGCAACAGCAGCAATCTTTGCTCCATTTCCAACTCGCAAATTCGCTTCTCCTTTGACGAGTCTTCTTCTATTCCTTAGCCCCTGTATGTCATTACATATATGTGAGCTACACCCAGTATCAAGTACCCAGGTATTTGAGGAAATAGAGTGACATTCAATAACGAAGATACCTGAAGAGGATGGGGCATCGGATGCCTTATTCTTCAAGGACTCAAGATAAACCTTGCAGTTTCTTCGCCAGTGACCCTCCTTGCCACAATGATGGCAAGTTCCTTTTGGTTTCTTTTCAGTCTTTTTGGCCTTTTTCTTCTTCCCTTTATTCTGTTCTTTGGCCTTCCTCTTAGAACCTTTCTTCGAGGAACCAACTAACAGTACCGTCTTTTGATCCGGCTTTACAGAAGGCTCCACAGTCTTCAGCAGGTTGAGCAACTCAGGAATGGTAGTCTCTAGTTTGTTCATCCGATAGTTCATCACAAATTGTGAATAACTTTTGGGCAAACAACTCAGAATTAAGTCAATACTTAGTTCATGATCCATTGCAAAACCGAGTGTGCTCAGTCGCTCAATGTACCCCAACATCTTTAGCACAAACTGCGAGGCAGAAGTGCCTTCCTGCATCTTAGTGGTGAAGAGGAGTCTGGAGACTTCGAACCTTTCGGATCTCGCCTGCTCTTCAAACAACTCATGAAGATGGAAGATGATGGTATTAGCATCCATATGCTCATGCTGCTTTTGCAACTCAGGTACCATAGAGGCTAGCATGATGCAACTCGCAAGTTCAGAATCGGTCACATGTTTCTGATAGGCCACTAGCTGGTCTGGAGTTGCACCTTCTGGAGGAGGGTTAGGAAGTTGATTTTCAAGGACATAAGCAAGCTTCTCTGCCTTGAGGACTATCCTCAGGTTTCGAAGCCAGTCCATGAAGTTTGGCCCAGTCAGTTTATTTGTGTCCAAAATGGAACGCAAGTTCAGAGAAGACATGATCGAGTGATTAACCTAGAAATACAAATTGAGTTTATGTGAGAAGAATGATTAAAGAATGTATCAACATACATTAATAAAAATCCTATTTATTTTTCAAATTGAATAACCCTTTTTATCAATTCGGGAGATCGTAGGAACATCTCCAAATAGGTTGATATCCAACCATAGATAAGAACCACCATGGCTGTGGCCATCAAGTTATTCTTAGCTATGAAGGTAGGTAATTATACCGATTACATATCACATATATGTAACTATCACATTATGCTATCAACTAATTGAATGTTTGCATAAATCATTGGGTTGTTAACTCATTAACAAGTATGCGACATTATACATAGCACCCAACTGCACCTCTCTTTACATCGACCTTGGCTGTGGCACAACAAATCGATGCTCCAAGCTTAAGGCTGACCCATTAATCAAGAAATAGTTTTAATATGGTTGGAGCTCATTCAATCGTTTAGTCAGGCTTGGATGTGTCCAACAACCAAAACTAAGGATTGACCTCTGACTCCAACTACATTATTCATAAACTAATTCCATGGTTTGAACATGTTGAGGTTCAAGCTGGGCATGGATGTGTCCATCAACCCAAACGAGAAACAAAACTCTGATTCTAACCATATTAATGGAAGGTGTTGGCCTTAATATTTTGTAAGGGGTTTTGGGTCTCATATTTTCTAAGCACATTCATGACATATAATCATGTCATGACTAACGATTTCCTTAATAAAGTATGTATGTGACCTAAGTTATCAAGTCTCATTAATTGAATTAGGAACTGGATTTCCTAATTCTAATTTCATACTTTATTGAAGGAATTGTTTTGGGAAACAATTTCCTAAATTGTCATAATCAATTTCGGAAATAATATGTTCAAGACTTTGATTTCTCTAAATCAAAACTTGTTAAATTAAGAGACAATTCCCTTAATTCAACCATATATTATTTTCATGAAAATCTCATTTAAGAAACTCTATAGGAAACCATTTTCCTAATTAATTTTGGAGACAACAATATGTAAGAGCATCACCTCTTAAAACATATTTTATTCATGGATTTAATTAATTACAACAAATCGTTTTCTAAGGGTGGCTCCCCGAGGCTCAGATACCCAAAGAAAAGTAATTTGTCGTAAATCCAATTTGGTCCGCTTCGGAAGCGCAACCAAATTAAACATGACAATTTCATTTAAAATTGGGAAATTAAATTACAACAACTAACTTTAAATTGGACGGCTCCCCGAGGCTCAATCCAAAATAAAGAATTTTGTTATCAATTTAAAAACCAATTCAAATTTAATTATCAATTAATTGTTCATAAGTTTGTCTAGACTTTCTTGAAAGAAAGTGCCCAAAATTGCGAGATTTCATAATAGGTTTTCAGAATAATTGTAAGTTTCTGGTACAAAGAAAACTTACATATTTCCAAAGTTAGAAAATTTCTAAAATAGAAAATTTCCAAGATTGGAAAGTTTCCAAAGATGGGAAGTTTTCACAATTATTATAAAATTTCAGAAACTAGGAAATTTCAAACGTTTGCGAAATTTCATGAGGATTTCCAAACTTTGAAATTCCTAAATCTAAAATTTATTATAATTGGAAAGTTTCCATAATTGAAAAATTTTCCAAAATTGAGATCATGACAAAGTTTTCCGCAAAACAATTTTATGATTATGTCGAACACTAATCGGCTCTGATACCACTGTTGGGACCGGGTGCATGTTGACAAGGATACGGGTTCGTAATATTTTAAAATTTTACGTGCAGCGGAAGAATTAGCATAAAATAATTTCACAAATTATTTTAACCACGTATCTAGCATGCGACCTTATGATGTGTGGACGTAATCATAAATTAAAACTTTGCGGAAAAGTAAACTAATTTACTTTGTACCTCGCGTAACTCGAAGAAAAGGGACGAGATCCAACCGTAGCGTCCCTTGGAAGCTCCGCTTCTATTCGCGTCCACGTCGAGTTCTCTTCGGGATGACTTCGCAAAGTCACGAGTTTTGTGCCGACGAGAACTACTAGATTCTCTAAAGCACAACTAGAAGATCAAGAGAAAAGAAAGGAAACTAACCACCAAGAATCGGAATCTAAATTCCGGGAAGGAAGGAGATGTGATCCGCTTCTTCTTCTTCATGGTTGGCTTCTCCTTCTTCTTGATGGCTCACGGCAACCAAAGGTTGGAGGTGCGCCGGCCCTCGCTCTCAAGGAGGGCGCCGGCCCTAGGATGCCCTAAGGGGCGCCGGCCCTAAGGGGAAGAAAGAAGAGAGAATAAAAGAGAGAGAGGGAGAGAGTTAATCTCTTGATAGCTCTATATCGATTAGGAATTCAAGGCTTGCCTTTGGTTCCTTTATATAGTGTCCTCTCCCTTGCCAAGTCTCTCTTTTAACGGAATTAACGGAATTAGTTATCATAAGAATTTTATCTTATAAAATTTCTTATGACTTATTCCGTTATGCCTAGTCTTATTATAACTAACTTTATAATAAAACAAATTCTTCTCTCCTTTAATTATGGAATAAATTTTATAAGAAATTTATAAACTTTCTTATTATGAAAAAATCAATTCATAATTGATTTTATAAAATTAAAATAAACCATTCCATGGATCATTTTAATTTCCATAAAAAGAATAAATTTCTATAAATTTATTTATATAAATTTCTTTATACAAATTTATTTATCCATAATTTATAAAACAAATCGCGCTAGATTTATTTTATTAATTAAACCAAATAAATTGGTTTCTTCCCCTTGTTATGGCCGGCCAAACCAAAGGGGGTTATCACCCTCTTTGGCCGGCCAAACCGAGCCGAACCAATCGCGAATTAAACTCATTTAATTCGCCCAATAAGCCTTCAAAAGACTTAGCCATTTTAAGTTTTCGTTGCGCCTCTGATTAACTCAGATTCGACTTATTTCTCTTGATTGGAAAATCCAATTTTCAACTCGTTTTAAATCCCTTGGATTACTAGTAGTGCGTGTGACTAAATAGGCTTTCAATTTATGTTGGCCGTCTATAATTAACCAATTGTAGAACGGTCATGAGTGGCAGCTAGTAGTACATCATGACCCCCAATTAATCGAAAGATCAACGGTTTGACCTCAGAAGTAATTCCGAAACCCTTCAGCAGCTCTAATGAATCGTGCCCCATTCCCTTCTCCATCTTATACCCACTTGGTTCAGGACACGGTCTATTTGTGTCAGTCCCCACTAGGCTGACTACGTCACACCTAGCCCAAGTAGTGTCTTTCTCGTCCTTTGGATTTCTAATTACTCTCATGTATTTAAGAGACTCGCACTCTAAACATGATATGCTCTGGCCAGAGGCTTTGAGTAACAATCCGACGATAGGCCTGGGTATACATCTCCTCGCAAGGAGTGATGAATCCTTTGTAGGCTGCTCAAACATCTTCGAGCACTTCGGCTTATACCCAATCATCCTGGGTCCACACCTCCTAGGAGATGCTTGCTTAAGATGTTAAAGTATAAGTTTCCATGACCAAGATGACTTGAACACCGCAAGTCAAAGGAACATCGCACTTAAGCTGCAGTAAGAACTTCATTGACATATCTATATAGATTACCATATGAAGTTTTATAGCTAGTCACTCCAATGAACTAGTTCCCTTAACTAGCATCCATGTTTATCTCCGGACATCCCAATGTCACCAGCCAGTGAGAATCAGCTGATTAGAGAATAACTCATGCTAGTCTCAACAGAATTGATAATGTCTGTTTTTATCAATTCATCGACTAGGGATATTTTCAATACTTCACAATTGCACATTTAGAGATAATCACTAGTTGTGATCCCATCACAAATTCTCTTATGCTGTGAATTGTATTGCGGACATTCAGTAGATGAGTTTAAGATCCCAATCAAATACACAAACATGTATACTCAAATAGTGAATTATCATTTATTAAAATGAATATTTACAATCATAAGGTGATTGCCTTAGGACACTTCTCTCATATCACTAACACAGATAAGAGCTTGACCCGGTCAATACCGGCGCCCCGAGCGTTCCGGGCGCCCCGGTCAAAGCTGATTCCGAATTTGAAGGGATCAGAAGCTGACCGAGCAAATGCCGGATCGACCGACACGTGGGGAGGGCGCCCCCGACGATCCGGGCGCCCCCAGGGCTATATAAAGGGCCCTCGACCCCAAGGCTCAGGACAACACTTCATTCAACGCTTCTACGCTCTTCTGCTCCCGCACTTTGCTCCGGAAACCTCCCAACTCGAGCCGACGACGTCCCTCCGCTCCGAAAAGTCAATCTACATCGGACGTCAGTAACGAAGAGCAATTTCCTTTTTGTGTTTACGATACTGCAATTGTAATATTGATTTGTAAACCGTTTTGTGAAAATATAGAATTGCCCGCAGTAAACGGTCAACGACCGTGGGCCTTGGAGTAGGAGTCGACCTAGGCTCCGAACCAAGTAAAAATATCTGTGTTCGTGTGTGTTTGTTTTTAATCTTCCGCTGTGCAATTTCTCTATCTCAAATCCGAACGCTTTCTCGATCGGCTCTCTCGATCCAACAATGGTTGCTAGACCTCCTTCTCGATCTGCTCCCGAGCAATTGAAGCAGACATTGCTGACCCCATACAATGCTGCCCCCTATCGTTGAGCCAAGCCGAGACCAACAACCCCGAGTCACTCGACCGCCGCCCTATCACTGGGTCTCTTCGTTGTTGCTGAGCCTAGCAGTCGTGCCACCCCGACTAATCGCGTGTATCTCTCCCAACTCTCCCTGGTCAACCATCTATATCCTAGAGTGTTTCCCCTTCCTTCCGGCGATCTGGGGGGGGGGGGGGGTTGTTGTAACTGGAGAAGAAGGTCCTCTTTTTCGCTGTGGCTGCCGATTCCATTCAGATAGGACTAGGTAAGATTCGGTTGCTTAGTGTTAACTTGGGTGAATAGTTGATTGGATTTATTTCAAATCAGTGTGGATGAATCTATTATTCTGATTGGATTGTAGATTGTGATAGCAAATAGGTTAGGATTTGGGATTGGATGGTTTCACTCGACCATGAGATGCTAATTGTCGTGAGATACCTATAGGATTGGTGTGGAACAGTAATTGAAAGGGTTATGGTTATCTTGATATTAATATGTTTTAGGCCATGGAAGTAGGGATTGGTATTGGTAAGGTTATGAATTTGATGAAATAGTGATGGAATTAAATCTAACATGAGTTGTAAACCCTAATTGATCTTGGATATGTATCATTAGGATTAATTGGGTTAGACCTATTTGGATTTACAAAGAATGGTAACCAGCATTGACACTATGATTAGGGCTAATTGAGATTAAACCTAATCTAAAGAAGAGTATGGATTAACTTAGGGTTAAAGTTAGCTTAACTCTAGTTTAAGAAATGAACTAGATTAGCGAGAGCTAAACAATTATTTGGGGGTTTATTAATGATCAAGCGGTTAGGGGTTCGTCCTAATTGGTTTTAGGATTTGATTTAGCTACTAGTGGTATATATAATTAACTAAATTACGCAAGTTAAAGTAGGACCCTAATTTGATACGAGCGTTGGGACGGGGGATGTATTTTGATTCGGTCTATGTATCACGCGAGTATTTCTTCCTTGGTCTCTTAGACATTTACCTTTGTGCATGGATTTCAGTTGATGGAATAAGTTGCTTTATCTTTCTCTACTAGTATTTTTATCTTATGCTTGATACTTGCTAGTTTGATCATAGAGTTGATATATTTATGTTCATATAGTCTCAACTTGGCCTATTCCTGCTCTGTTGAGTACACACGTGTATAATGTGTACAATAGGAGTGATTGTTATGCTATAGATGCCATATGGTAGATACATGATCGTTCCTTACTTATATACCTATTTGAAAGACTGATAGATCTTATTACTTGTTGGGTCTTATGTATATCAACTCGTTGCATGGATGATGAACTAGTTTGAGTTTACCTGTTATACTCTATGCATATCATACTATTGCATGTATAATGATCTAGTTTGAGTTTACCTGTTGTACCCTGTGCATATCTTATTGTTGCATAGATGATGATCTGGTTTGAGTTTGCTTGTAGTACCTTATATATATCATACTGTTACATGGATGATGATCTTACTTGAGTTTAGTTGTTGTACCTTATGTATGTCTTACTGTTGCATGAATGATGATCTAGTTTGAGTTTACCTTATGTATATCATACAGTTGCATGGATGATGATCTAGTTTGGGACATGTGTATTAGTATCATGTATCATCCTTGTATTATTGCATGCTGACGATCCCTGTCTCCCTTGTGGCTGAGATGAATCGTCAATCATATTCCTGGCTAGTCAGCCTTTTCATTTGGTTTATAGAGTTGTTGACTCCCCCATTCTAACTTAGGGGTTTGTATCATGATAGAGTTGTCGGCTCCAAAGTTGTTGGCTCCCCTTTTTCCTGGTTTTGGGATTGTTATCATTTCGAGCTATTAGCTCCTAGTATCCTATCCACTGAGCCACCTAGTGTAGTCGTAGTTGGAGTTTGTACAAATGTTGACATATATCATTGCATCATGTGCATATAATGCATCGTTGCATTTTGCTTATGTTTGTTGTATTTGATTGTGCTATGTTTGATGCATATGATTGAAATGTACATACAGGTTGTGTATTATATATGTTATTTTCTCATGTATTGCTCGTGTGGTTTTGAGCTGATCCATTATAGATCTCAGATTTCACTAATCATTATACCATACGTGTTTAACCAATTCTAGTACATACATTCATTATGTTAGTTATGATTATGTATATATTTTGCTACTCCTTGTGAGACTGTATAAGTTTTGATCTCCTTACACATATATTTAACCATGCATGTCTGCTTTCTATTACCTGCTAAGTCGCTTGGACTTACCACCACTTTGTATATTTTTATTTTCCTTAGGAATCATGTAGACGATATCGAGTCACTTGGAGTATCCTTATTGCTAGTCCCACTTCACATCGAGGGAATTTTGATTTTATGGATTTAGTATTGTATTATTTTGTTTGAACTTGTATTTTAGCCTGATGGCTACTTTTGTTTGGTTTTATGGTTGTCGTGTCAAGCCAGACTCGCTCATAGTCATTTATGTTTTGCCTTTCGCTGTGATGACTTTGTATTATTTCAGCCGTGTGGGCTGCATTAACTGTGTGGTTGTTAACCCATCCATGTGTGCTGTAGTATATACTGCGTGGTTGATGTTTTACTTTTATTTCCAGCCATGCAGGCTGTTGATATATTTTGTATATCCGTATGACTACTGTATCTAAGATCCATATGTTGTTTATACAGGGAAGATGATGTCCGTTTTTCGAGCAAGCATCAACCCCGGGGGGTGAAACGTGCGGCATCTAAGGAACGAGACATAGGGGAGGATGTCTACTCAAGGAGGAGCTCGTGTTGCTGACTAGTGGGGAGGTGAGTAGCCCTGCAAATGAAAACTCAATTTCTTGCTTTCTACTTTAGCAGGGACACACTATTAATTAAAAACAATAATATAAAAGAAAGAAGTGACAAGAAGATTTACTTGGTTTGCAACCTGGGTAATTGCTAATCTAAGATAGTGGAAAGTGAACTATTAAAACTCCTTCATTGAAGGCAGAGTAGCCTCTTACAGTAGTTAAAGCTTGGAAACTTAAAGAGGGATTATAGAATTGAAATTACAAAGTGTGTATACTCTATTTCAAGCTCAAAGGAGCTCTTTTTATATCCCTCTGGTCGAACTAGCCGTTTGCTGATGTTGCACATTTCAAACTCCAAGACTCCCTCGACTCTAATCCACTTAGTAATGGCCGTCAGATGACTTGGCAGTCCGGGCACTAGGAAACCTATCCGGGTGCCTAAAGTGTTGCTGATGTGGCACCACACTTATCTTCTTTGTTAACTCTTTGTTGACGCGGGGCCCATTCCGGGTGCCTAGACCAGTCCAAGCGGCTAGAATGGTCAAATTCGAGTTTACCATTCAGTCGATAGGTGCTTCGGTGATGTTTTGGTCGTTTGGAGTTGAGCTCACTCAAACCAACTCCGTGTTAGTATTAACCTTAGAGCCAATTATAAGATGATTAACTATGAAACTTTTGTATCATATTTTATTAATTAATAAAAGATAAAATTTATGGTTATTATATGTATTTCAGATCAGTACCAGATGAATAAGTATAATAGTATTCTTTTGTAGTAGGTTCTAATCTATATCATGTCAATTAGTTGAATTGATAGTGAGATAATATAGATATACATAGAACACTACTCTCAACTATTCTTAGTCAAGTATTTATATACACAGGCAATATTAATGCGTTGAGACTAGTATGTAGGTTAATTGATAACTTAATCTCATAAGTCATGGATATAGAATATCAAGTTGACAAATGAGTATATATTAGTGAATATATACTAACTTGACTTTCCATGAGAAAGTTTCATAGATCTTTATATGAGTGTCATAAACTTTCTCATAGTGATTATTGGTATGAATAGTCCTTAAACCTGAAGTCACTATAATTTTCTATATAAGGAGTTATGTATTTTGGTATCGGCAAACGCCACCTATAACAGGGTGAACTATAAAGTTGATCACTGGATATGCAACAAATTATACGGAGGGATGTGAGTGATGTTAATGACATCTATCACTTTCATATAACGGGAGTGATATCTGTGGGCCCCTTGATCAAGGACTACTAAAATGCATGATCATGCTTAAATGAATCAATATGAGATATTGAGCTCATTTGATTAAGTGAGTCAACTTAGAGATCAAGAAACACAAAGATTGATAAGAAGATGACATGATTTATGCCTCATTGATTAATCTTGATATCAAGGATAAAAAGACCAAGTCATACAAGATAATAGACACAGAAAGATTAGGTCGGATCATTCTCGTCACTTGGGTAATAATAATGCATTGTTAGATGTCACTCATTGCTTATATGTCTAAAATAATTTTAGATACTTTGCTAACATTATGAGACCCTATTAAGGCACACACAAAGAGCGTATTAGTTTGGAGATTGATTTATTTTAGTTTGACTAAAATGTCATGAACCTTAACCTAAATTAGATTAATTGAGTTACACTCAAATGAATCCAATTGGATTATGGGATTGAATCTAATCCAAGTTAGACTCAATTAGATTAGACTCAACTATATAAATGAGTTCATGTCAATAAAAAGAGTTTAATGGAGCATTATCAAAGAGGAAGACCAAGAGTCAAAACCTTTGATATTTATTAGATGAATACAACAGATTCAGAGTTAAAAGAAGACCAATAGGTTTTGGTATTCATTGAGGTTAATGAGCATTAATAGGAAGGGAGGCCAAGAGGCAAAGACTTTTGGTATTCATTGGATGAATACAAAAGGCCTCATTTTAGAAAATAAAGTGTAAGAGATTGTCTTTTTCCTGTTGGTGCCAGAAATACCATATCGAACTTTCTTTTGATATTGGCAAAGGGTTCAAAATTAAGTATTGTTTGTAATCTAATATGTTTCATTAGTGTGTAGGAAAGTCGTAATGTAACTAGGTACTAAGTCTTGATCTGCAAAATTGGGCATGAAGTCCTTGTTGAGGGTTGGGCACCAAAGACCTGGTGAGTAAAGCTGGGCACGAAGACTCGACCGAGGGTTAGGCACGAAGACCTAGTTTGGAAGATTGGGCACGAAGACCTGACAAAGGGTTGGGCATGAAGACCTAGTTCGGAAGACTGAGTATGAAGACTTGACTAGGGTTGGGCACCGAAGTCCTGATCTAGAAGATCGGGCAAGAGTCTTAGCCAAGCAAGCAATGGACAGAATTAGGGACGGGTTGAGGTACGAACGTCTCAAGATCCGGAATCTTGGGAGGCCGAGCAAAAGTCCAACTAGAGGTTCCTGTTGGCAACAGGTAACTTCTCCAAAGTGGAGTAGGTGAGGGCGCGTTCCTCGGAAGAGGGAACAGTAGGTGTCGGTCCGACCTAGGGTTTCAATTGAAACCTAAAAGTTAGGATCGGACAACACTGGCTGTCTTGAATGCATTTTACTTGCATATTATTTGTTCGACTAACCGTATGTTGCAGCTAAGTGAGACATGATTGACGACACTCAAGCACCCGAGAGGGACTCGGGCACCCGAGAACATAGTCGCCCGAGAGGGACTCGGACAACCGTGTACCTATGACTCAGCCAGGGCTTGGCTGAGTTGGCGAACGCTGAGTGGAGGTCCATATCAGCAACACAGGCGTCCGAGAGTAGACATGCGCCCAAGTGAGAATAAATCTTAGACCAAGAAGGGATAAGGCCGCGGTTGATCGCAGCAACACGAGCGCCCGCAGGCCTATACGGGCGCCCTATGACCCTATATAAGAGTTATTCCACCAGAGAGTCAACATCAATTTTCTACATAACTTGTGTGCTCGTGTGCTATGTCGAAACGATCTAGTGACGACGAAATGTTGTTCCAACAATGACGCACTTTTCCTTCATTCTATTTGAAGTTGTCGGCATTTCCTTTTGTTATTCTTGTACTACAAGATTGCATTTTTGTACATATTTGCGAATTATATAATTGCTCAAAGTAAATGGTCAAGCACCGTGGGCCTTGATATAGGTGTCGTCACAGACTCTGAACCAAATAAAAATAAAATGTGTTAGCCATATTTTTTACTTTACTTTCCAATACATACTCACTTATACTTTTACGAATTCGAAACGTTTTCGAATTCGATTTTTGCCTCCTCCCCCACCCTCCTCTATCAATGTCTATGATCCCACACTTCCTCCTCCCTTTAGCCAAACTTTGTGTAACACCCAATAATTTTCATGAATAATTAGGAATTTTTCTGAATTTTTGGTAATTTTTCGGAATAAAAATGGAAGAAAAAAAAATTAAGGGTCGAGCGAAGGATTAAACTCGCGACCACAGGGACAGGCAGGTCCTTAAGGGCGCCCAGCTGACTAGAAGGGCAAGGGTATCAAGCACAGAAAAGAAAGGAGCGAAATTATGTTATAGGTGAGTTAGGCTTTTTCATGAAGAGGTATTTAAACCCCGCTTAAGTCGCGTGAAACCGCAGACTAGGGTTGGTGGCTGCGCGACAAGGAGAGGGCGAGGGGCTGCGAAACCAAAGGGAACTCAAGAGATCTCTTTCTCCTCCTTTTTCCTCTTGAGTAGAACATCTAGGGCTTCTTCCCTAGGGTCAAGGAGGGAGGAGATTTCCGCGAAGAAAGGGAAGAGAAGGGCTACGTTGGGATTTAAACCATATTTAGTGAGTTTTCTTCAAGAAAGGGTAAGTAGATCACTCACCTGCAATAGGAGTAGTTTTCGTATGTAAGTTCTTGTTGTAGAACCATGTTTTATGATGCATGCTTTAAGATTATGGTTATCGTATGTTTTAAGTTTTAAAGATGCATGTTTTCTCATGATAGAAATTTAATTGGTTTAGATTTGGTGTATGTAAGCTAAGCATGATAAGATTTAATTTTTGAAAAGTCCCAAAAATGAGGTTGGGATTAAGGGCACGCAAGGTGCTCGATGAAAGTCTCAAGAAAGAAAGGTAAATGTGTTAAGTGCAAAATTTATGCAAAAGTAAGATAGTTTAATACGTATAAGTATTATAGTAAGAAAGTATTTTTATTTTCGGAAAGTGACATGTACCGGGCAAATGGAAGGCCCACAGAAAGTTAGAAAGAAGCTCTAATAAGGTGCGGTGGCTAGCTACCCCGCAACCTATTAGAGAAGCGCGCAATTGGTACATTGATACCATGGTACAATGTCAAGGCCTAAAGAAAGTTGATTACTATTTTCAAGTAAATAAGTATTCGCAAGTGTTTTCAGTTTTAAGTATGTGCCTTTATTTCATATGTTAGCCTTGATACATTGCAAGCATGTTAAAGAGTAAGAGTAAGGAAGTTAGTGTTTGAATGTATGAGTATGTAAGGTTGCAAATGATGTAATGCAAGTAATGTTTTCAACATGATTTAGCATGATAAGTATATGTAAGTTTTCCCATGTACATGTATTTTGGAAGTAAGCATTCTTTGAAATGAGCATATTTATTATCGATAGCATGGATTTGTGAGTTAGGATTTACTTACTAAGCATTGTGCTTATTAGTTGCATTTCCTTCTATTGCAGATAAAGGCAAAGAAAAAGCATAAGTTATGAAGGTGACCAGGACTTGCATTGATGCTCAGTGGCGGTGGAACCGTGGAAGAGATCCGTTGGGTTAAGGCTTAGAGGCAATTTCTGAAGTTTAGAAACTTGTGGTTTGGTGTTTTGGATTGGTAGAACATAATGATTTTGTGTAAACTTTGCATAGAGACAAGGTTGAGTACAAAACTCTAGTATAGCCTTAATATTTAATATTTTGTTTGGTAAAATGTGAACATTGTGTTTAACCTCCGCATAGAGTGAAAAGTTGATACAATCTTTAGCATGATTTCATATGGTTTGGTAGTCTTGTTAAATTCTGCAAAGATTCTAATTTCAAGTCATTAGATTTGTTTTGAGTTGCTAGGATGTTTATAAAACTAGCATAGAGTATAGAAATGGAGTTATGTCTTTGTATGTCTTGAAAGTATATGAATTGTGGATCTTTGGAAATGGTTTTCAGTTCTTGAAGTCAAGTAGTGGTAACCTAAGGCCAAGGTCTAAGGTGAAGTCAAAGGTTAAGGTGAAGTGAGTAAAGGTAAAGGTAGTAAAGAGCGGCGATCCGGCTTAGGTACAGGGTAGAGAAGTCGGGTCGTCACACTTTGCTCTTCCTCTTCCTCCTTGTGACCGAACAATCCCAAGTGGCTAGCACCACGAAGGTGGTTCTTCTCCAAAATCGAGTTTGTGTAATGAATGGAATTTATTCATGTGGATACTAGAGGAGGCATGACCATTCTGATCATGTTGAAATCCAAGGAACGAAAGTTACTATTGGGATTGTACCACGCACACAACAATGGTAACCAATTTGATCAAATGATGTGTACAACTTTCGCATGGATCTCTAGAAGATCGAGTTTTCCACTGTGTATTTGATTATTTTCACAAAAGATCCCTACACTCCGACCTTCTCCTCTATTAGTCTTCTTCCTTGACTTCTCGTCACTCAAACGTCATGTACGTCCTTCTCATCCACCGGTGTACTCTTTCACAGCTTCTCGTCTATCGGATGCACTGAGCCAGTCGACTCACTTCCCGTGTCATCCTTCTGCCTTTTTGAGTCTTCTGCTTGACTTCTTGTATTCTTAAATTCCTACACATTTAGACAAAATACATCAAACATAACATGACTTAACTCAACTCAGTTGACTACATCAAAACCAAACTGGGATACTTAAAATCTTTCTTTTTTTATGTGCATTAACCAAAGTTAAGTTAAGATAACAAACAAGTAATAGAATTTGTTTATAAAAACAAAAAAAAATGATTTTTGCAATCAAGTAAAAAAATCTTATAATAAATTACAAGCAAAATTTTATAATAACCTCTCCTTAACATAACCATAATAATTCCCCCCCTTTGATCATATAAAAAAATTGGGTTAAGGATAAAATAAGTTAGAAGAAAATCTTAAAAAAAATTCTAAGAGGTAGTCTTCCATCTTATCAAATATTTTGTATTTCGAAATAAATTGTAACTCAAATACTTTTTACAATTTAAATTTTTTATTTTTGAAAAAAAAATAAAAATTATTTATCTTTGTTTAAAAAAATTGAAAATTCTTGACAACATTCAAAATGATTTTCAGATAAAAAGAAAAATTTTCATGCGAAATTAATTTTTATTTTTCTCAAAGTAATTCTTTTTTAATAAAAATAGTAGTTTTGAAAAAATGAATCCTTCAATATAGATTTATTCAATAAAATAAGTTGCTAATTTTTCTAAATTTGTGTAATCAAACCGATATTCATAAAAAATTGGTTTTGAAAAAAAAAATATTTCTGAGAAATTTTGAATTTAAAAACATATTTTTTATAGAAAATCCATAGAAAATTATTCATCAACCTGAAAATTTTGTAAATTTTTGTGAATATCTCAAAATATCAGATATATCTATATCAAAAGTTTCAAGTGACAATAATATTTCTTTGTATGCTAAATATTATTTTCTTTATAGAAATATAAATTTTTGAAAATAAATTTTTAAAAATCAGTTTTAACGTAAAAATTATGATAATTTTTTTGAGAAGTCAAATTCTAATGGCCAATTTCTATAAAATTCATTTTAAATATTAATTATTGAAATACTTTTAAATTTTAAAACTTTTATTTTTGAAAAAACACAAAAATTCATTTTAGGGTTTCAAATTTTTCAAAAAAATTTTCTGGATAGATATTATTTGTGTCTATCAAAGACAAAAAGAAAATTAAATCTAGTCAAAAAAAATCTTTCAAAAACTTTTTCAACTACCTACAAAATTCTAAAAACAATTTATTCAATTCTAGCAATAAAAAAGATAATTAAATTCTAGCATGCAAACTTATTCAATTGGCTAAATAAGTTTTTGGAATCCAATATAAATTTCAACCTATTAGATTTATCAAAAATTTTCTAGGAATAAAATTTTTCAATACTTTTATAATTTGACCCCTATAATTTCTTATATACCAATTTAGTCCTCAATTATATCTAATATTTTTGCAGCTTTTAATAAATTTAAACATACATGATCGTTTTTCAACAATTCTATTTCTTCTTTCAAATTTACATTTTCATTCTTAAGTTTTTCAAAATCTTCTACTAGACATACATATTGTTTCTTTCAATTCAAATATTTTATTCTAGTTTTACACAGTGTTCTACTCAGTATTTTGATACATTCATAAAGTTGGTCTGGAGGAAGCTGACGTACCTTACTTACCATGTCAGACTCATCACTAGATGCTCCCCATTCATCGGTGCTATCTCTTAATGTTTCTTCGTTGTCTTCCTCTTAGTGACTCGTCATATGTGCTAGTCCAGCATACTTCTTGAGTTTAGACACTTCCGATGACGACTTGTCCCATGTTACTTTGAGATTCTTGTGTTTGGACTTTCTCGTTACTTTCTTTTTGTCTTTTTCCTTGTTTTTCAATCTCGAACAGTTGTCTTTGATGTGTTCTTCGTTGTAGTTATAGCACCTTACCCTTCTCTTTTTCTGAAATAGCATTTTTGCCTAATTCTTATCAAAGTTGTTAGATTTAAAAAACTTGGAAAATTTTCTTAGTATATAAGAAGTTTCACCTTCGTCGAGGAATGTGTCTGAATCTGGTTTATCTTTCTGGGCTTTCAGTGCTAGATTCTGATTTTGTTCCTTTTTTTTCTTAAGTTTGGACATTTGGACTCATGTAATTCAAAAATAAAAAATAAATTCTCTAAACTACTTACCTCGAGGTCTTTAGAAACATAGTAAGAATCTACTATTATCACTCCTAGGGGACATGTTTTCCAGAGAAACAAGCAACATCTCCCCTGTACGGACAATATATGGATCCTGGGACAATAGCCACATGGCTATACAATACATATCAATAGCCCACATGGCTGAAATAACAGAGAAACATCAACCATGCAGTTTATACTATAGCCCATATGGCTGGATCAACAACCACGTAGTTTATGAACCCACACGGCTGAAGTAAAAAACAAAGATATCACAACGGATGACATAAAACATAAATGAATGCGAGCAGACCCGTCTTGACACAACAACTACAAAACCAATACAAATTGCCACTAGGCTAAGATTCATGTCTGAAATAATAAATCCAAAATGAATGTATAAATAAAAGAAATAAACAAGAACCATCGACATGATGTGTGATCGATAGTTAGGATACTCCAAGCAAATCCATAACGTCTACATGCTAGCTGGGGAAAATGAAAATATACAAAGCAGTGGTGAGTTATGGTGACTCAGAGGGTAATAGAAATAGACAGTGCGTGGTTAAATAGTATAAGGAGATCAAACATATATAGTCTCACATGTAATAACAGAAATATATACACAACCATAACTAAATAATAAATGCACATACTAGAACCAGTCAAACATGTATGGTATATTGATCAATAAAACCTGAGATCTACAATGGATCATCATGAAATCATATCAGTAACATATGACAGCATAACAAGTATGATACACAACTTGTATATGCATGTCAACCATATACATCAAACATAGCTCAATCAAATGCAACAAACACAAGTAAAATACAATGATGCATTATATGCACATGATGCAATGACATATGTCAATATTTGTACACACTCCAGCTACCACTACAATGAGTGACTGAGTGAATAAGATGCTAGGAGCCAACAACTCCACATAATAACAACACCAAAGCTAAGAAAAGAGGGAGCCAATAGAGCTGGAACCAACAGCTCCATCATGATACTAACCACTAAGCTAGAAAGGGGGAGCCAATAGCTCCATCATGATATTAACCCCAAAGCCAGACAGAGAACATCATCGAGTAATAAAAATATCAGTCGAAAGAGATTATTGATCAAGCTCTAGTCGAGTCTGCAAAGCCAAGTTATCTAGATGATCGCAAATTTGGTATTAGAAGCTTGCTAGAGAGAGGAGAGAAGAAGAGAGAAAGAAAGAGAGAGAGTTGATCTTCGTGGAAAGGGATTGGATGGGTGGTCATCTAGGATTTCGATTTCACTACAATGCTAGTTGATGCCCTATAAATTATTCATATCCTAATCTCGATGTTTATGTACTTGTAGATATCCTAACTAAGTGCCATTGTTAACCCTGCAAAAGTGCATCAAAGTGCTTCCCCCTTGGGCATCTTATGTCATTAAATAAAGAAGGTAACCTAGAGAGTTCAGTTAAAGATAACCCTTTGTCACTAAGGGCCCCTAGTCATACATCTCTAGATTACATTAAACACTTCCTAACATGGGATAGAGAGAAACACATTAAGTAGCGTTAGCTAATCTCATATAAGGGATATACCTCTATTTCGAGGCAATACCCAAGATGTCCAAACGATTGTGCCAAACGACACACTGTGCCATGCTAGTTTTAGCGAGGCCCGCATGGCCTACAATGGTCAGGGCACTGGTCATGCCAGGAGGTGGATGATGATGGAGAAGACTTCAGATCGTCATAGAGTCACCAGAGATGAGTGGTAGTTGAAAGGTGAGATCTTCCCAAGGGAAAAACATCCTTGCCAAGTAAAGGGAGATCAACCCTTTTTTTTTATAGTAGGAGGCACACCCCTACTCTTCCAGATGGCACGACTGAGTGATCCCGCATAACCGCATTGTGCAATCGATGAAGGAGGTGGCACAATTGTGGTGCCTGGAATGACCATGTCGTGCAGGTCTCTGGAAAAGGGTTGCACGGGCAATGCCAAATGGCAAGGCCAACCCGTACAACACTCTGCTAGAATGGAAAGGCAGGACCATGTAACACATGGCCAAGTCACAGGGCCGTGTGAAATCACACATCCCCTGGCTGCTTTTGGTTCTGGCTTTGGTTCTGCTTTATTTCTTCTTCATTTTCACTCCGTATTACAGTTTATCAATGAAAATAAGCAAAGAGTAGATCTCGGGACTAAGGGAAGTAATTATGCTAATAAAATGATAAGAAGGGGTATAGCAATGTAGACTAGAATCAAGAAAAAGAAAGTGAATGAGCATTAGTAAGAGTATAAAAACATGTTTAACCATACTTATTAGTTGTTTTTGGGGGATGGTTGGAATGGGTGAAGTCTAGGATTTTTGTTTCACTTCAATGATAGTTAACATTATAGATTGTCCATCCCCTAATTTCCATGTTTATCTACTTGTAGAGATCCTAACTAAATACCAGTGTGAACCCCACAGAGGTGCACCGGAGTATTTCCTCCATAGGCATCCAATGTTATTAAGCAGAAGAGGTACCGTGGCGAGTCCGGTTGTTAAAGGTACCTACTATCACCTGAAGACCCCCCCCCCCCACCACCCCGATGTACAGCTCCACGTTACACAGATCACTTTCGAACACAAGATTGAGGGAAACCCATTAAGTATAATTAGACAATCCCTTGCAGAAGATTAGCCATCATTTAAAGACAACACCTAAGACATCCCATTGTTAAGGGAACTATGACGGCCCCCAAGTGTACGATCTCAGGAATTCCCCCTATGTGGCGACCAACCTTATACATCTACACGTATTCACCACTTGTATAGAATCGGTTTCCACTTCAAGGCAAGGCTCTAGATGTCTAGTTTTTAAGGGTACCATCCTATCACAAGGGTCCCCGAGTGAACAATCCAAAACCCCTCCTCTACATGGTGGCCAATCTCATACATTTACATATATTCACTACACGCACATTTAATCAAACACGTAGAGGGCACAAGACACATAGAACAAGATAAAAACATATCATTGAATAAGAAAATAGATAAATTCTTTGTTTATACATCAACATCACATCATAGCTACTGCCTATATCCTAGATCGGAGAATATACTTCATTGTGGACGAAATAAAACCAATAGACAAGAAGTAAAACAATCTACAACTCAAAACATGAAGAAAAGAGGAGAGCTTATCTATGTAGCACCGGTCTTCTTGAATTCAATCCACGCTCCGGAGGTGAACGGATCGTCGATGGAGATGAAGACGGTGGCTCTATGGTCTCCCCTAGAGGGGAGAACTCTTCCCTTAGGAAAGGGGCTAAATGTCAAACCCAAGATCCAAAATCGGTTTTCCAATGGGAAAAATCCCCTTTCATAGCACGGAGTCATGGTCAGGAGGCACGGTCATGCCTCACATTTTAACGTGAGGATACATGACCAAGGCACATGCCAAATTGGCATGGCCTTCCCTCAAGTATCTCGACTGGGCAACTCTAGGGGAGGCACAACCCCCCTTGTGTTCTTCGTCCATGGAAGGCACGGTTGTGTCAAATAGTCACGACTTGCCCCAGAGTCATTCAACAAGGTGCATTGGGTGAGGCACGACCGTGCCTGACGGGCACGACCTACCCTTGGATGCTATGGCAATGAGGCATAGTCGTGCCTCAGAGGCATGACCTGCCCTTGTGAACTTCAATGAAGAGCTCTAAAACCCATTAAATGAAGTAGTCCTTGCTTGATTCGGCTCCCACATTTTCATTCCAAAATGACTTCACATCACGTTATATCATGAAAAATAAGAAAAGTGTAGATCTCCGGTTCATACAAAAGAGAGTAATTATGCTAATAAATGATAGAAAGGGATGCGAGCATGTAAATTATATACAATAAATAAATGTGAATGTGCATCAAATAGTAAATAAAATGTATATATTCTATGTGCATCACATCCCCAAACTTAAATCTTTGCTTGTCCTCAAGCTAAAACATACAATCCAAACTCACATGTCAGTAAAGTGCATCATAATCCTCGTTGAATTAACCTAACTTTATCAAATAGTTTTATTGGCGAGCATGATATCAAAGTAATTTGAATTTGGTCTAAATATTAGTTCTACATGCTTTGTGTGTTCAGCGGCCTTAGTTTTCTCAAGTTTCAATCTCTATGTCTAGTCAAGACATCATCTAACTGAGTTCCCTATACTCCCGATGATAGGCACTTACCTACCACACACTTGATTCATCCCTCTCAAACCATACAAGGTCTTAAAGGGGTGCTCAAAATTAAGAGAAACTTAGCAAAGATTTCCTCAGTAACCTAATTCGGTCTCAAAGGATTATCTTGTAGTTTCCACTCATGATTATTATTTTTATATCCATTATTCAAGTAATTTTTTTTGGTGCTTCAAATTTGTAGCACTAACACTTGCATTTGTGCAAATGCAAACGTAGGGATAATGGATTTTTTCCGAATGAGTAGGCATGATTCGAGGACTATCCAGTAACCAAAGTGTGGTTGAGAAATCACTATAGAAATACAAGTACTAATCGAGTTTTATGAATCATGATTATTTACAAAATTATCTACTATCTAAACTAGGCAAAGTGAAAGAGAGATCATAAAACCATATCATCACTCAAATATTTTTCAGTAAAAACTTTGCTCACTTCATGCAACTAAAAATAGAGAAAAATCATTTACCAAACATACTAATACTAAACAACATAAGTCAAAAACAAGTATGCTAGAATTTTTATCTGAGAATAAGATAGTATAATGTGATGAATGATGCAACTAGAAAAAATGTTATTATGCAAAAAGAAATCAAACCAAAACTAACTAAAAACCCAATGCATATGTGCATCTTCTCAGACTTAAACTTTTCATTGTCCAAATGAAACTCTAAAATACAAATGTAGAGGAGTTTTAGAGTACAAATGTTGGACAAGATTTGGTTCCACCAACCATTGAGGGAATGGTACTAGTGGCCTACTGATCGTTGATGGAGAGATAGGAGTTAGGCTTTTTGATTCAATTTTATTTCTTTCCTCAAACTTAATTGTATTCATCTTTCTCCAAAAATTCTTTAAGATTTTGGCCATCTGTCAGCTTGAAAGCATTGCATTGTTCACTAAATCTAGGATGAGTGGGAGGGAGGCTTTGTGAAGTCAATCTGTGTATCTTAGCCTCCAACAGCTTGAACCTCTCATTATATAACTAGATGACTTTTTGCTTTTCAAACTTCTTGAGTGGTTGCAAGAGATTTTTTCTGATATCCACACTTGCATTGATCGCTTGTGCATCTTAGATTTTTGGGAAAGATGTATGCATATTTTCAACTGCCCACTCTTGGAGGTTCAATGCCACTTGCTCAATTAATTCCAACGCTTCATCCAAACATTTGTTCTTCAAAGAATCTCTTACAGCTAAATCCAAAAGTGACTTACTTACAAAAGTGATTCCCCTATAAAATATATACACTGCCAACTATTGCTCTTATTCTTCACCATCGCAACGTCGCTACTATCTCTGCCCATCGGCCATTGCTCTTATTCTTTCCCGTCGATGGTCCACACAACCATCAATGTTACCATAGCTACCGACTCATGCACTGGCCATGTCGGTCACTTGCCACCGCCGCTGAACAAAAAAGAACAAAAATTGGGTAACGATTATTTGTTAATGAAGTTACCTTACCAGATTAGCTAAAGTATTAATGAAAAAAAAATAATGAACTAGCTAACAGATGAACCTAGGGTGACCGGTCCGATCCCATGGAAGTTTTTCATTGACCACCGGGGAAAATCGAGAAGTACTCGCGGCGGGCGGTCTAGAAGCCCAACGTCTTAGGGTTCACGCCCCATTTGGAAGAAAAAATTATACAAAATACGCCGTAGTTGGGTATAAAACCGCAGATGCCTAGAATGACGACTAGTCACCCTGTCGCTGTACCATAGCCCTCAGGTCAATTAAGGTATTAATGAGATTAACTAATAGTTCGATTACATTATTTGATTGATTGAGGAATAAGTTGATGAATAGGATTTAACTAATTAGGTTAATTATAGTGGTGATTAGTTTGGTTAATTTGTGATACAAATTACTTTATTAAATTTGTTACATGATTAATTAGTTCAATTATAGTTAACAATGCATAATTAATTTCTTTAATTGTGGGTTAAATCAAATGATTAATTATGATTATTAATCATATATTAATTGATTAATTAGATGATTAATTGAAAATTAGGAAATGAATGATAACTATTAATGCTTCAACCTGTTTAAATTGATTAACTAACTACTCGATTTATATTATTTGATTAATTAGTCATTAAGATTAATAAATTTAAAATGAGTTAATTGTATAATTATTTAACGTTGAATTATTTTGATTAGTGGACATTCATTATTAATTATTGATATGATAACTAATTAGGGTGATTAATTAATTAATGAATTGATTAGGGTTGGCTAAAGTAAGGAATTGATTAAATAAATCAATGATAGGCGGATTAGTAGATTAACATATGAATTAATCAATAAAGTCGATAAACAAGTTTGACTTTATGATTAGGATTACTCTAGTACTTAGATTGCCTTCGTATCATGTACTTGTAAGATTCGAGCTCGAGACAAACCTTTGACTTGAGGACGGATAGGATATTCTACAGTTGAGGTGGGTAATTTCATCTTGTTTCTCTTTAGATCTTTGATCTTATTGCATGATTTTCATTTATATTGATTAGATAACATTTACCTGTTTACCTTGACTCTACTCTAGTTGCTCCTTGCATTTGATACTTATCTACTTGCTCTTATTTTAGTCTATATTGATATCTATATAGTCTCATTATGATCATTCTTGGATTGTTTATATACGTATGATATTACCATACCATAGTGTAGGATGTTGAATATTCTACTAGATCCCTTGCTCGTGGTTTGAGCTTGTATCTATTTGTTAGAATGATCATATCATAGTGTAGGATATTGAGTATCCTACTAGACTTGTATTGATTATTTAGGCTCGTGCCTACACGTTAGTGAGGTAAGACCATAGTGTAGCTTGTAGTGCATTATTATTGTATGCATTGTTACTGCTTACTTGTCAATATTGGTTTGTATGCTTATATGACATGACTATTCATGAGAGACATCCATGGTAGCAAGTTCGCGTGCAGTTCATAGTTAGATAGATACGTATATACCCTGTCTGCCCACAAGATCATTTGTGGTAGTGAGTTCACATGTAGTCAGGAATTGCTATATGATATTTATGTATTAGTTCATGCAGGTTTAGGATGTACTGTATGTACTCCCGATTATTGGTTATATATGATTGAGTAGTTTAGTGGAGGATTATGTTACTGTTATAATTTTATTAGTAGTTATATTGAGATTCTTATTTTTATAGTAAGTATTTTACCTGAGATTGCTCCCTTTTAATCTCCTTACACTTAGTATTTATCATGCACTATCTATTTATACCCACTGAATATTTTGTATTCACTATCCCTTGTTGTTCTTTGACTTTCCATGTTAGCAGATAGAGGATGTGTGGGTTGCTTAGAGATCTTGGTTGTCAGTCGCACTCAAGTTTGGATTTCTTTTTGTGTTGTTTGGGTTATTTTTCGCTATTTGCATTTACAATTTTCTTCCCATATTAGATTTAGTATGATCACATGTGCATGCATACATATACGCATCGGATTTTATGAGTTTAGTGATTGTTATATTGTCATGGTGTTTGAATTGGTTTTAATTGGTTTGATATCAGTTATTCCTCACATTGTCACTAGGGGTACCGTTCAATTTGACGGACAAGTATACCCACATAAGATGCTCTTCCGTGTGGAAAACAATGTGAAGAATGATATTGAGGATCTTGCATCTCGATACTTGGTGTGTCAATAAGTGAAGGCAGAACATTAAAGTGAGACAGTGAAAGCGTAGTGGGCCTATAACACAGATAGCATCAAAGACTAGTAGACTTACTTCGGAAGATTTGTACGTGAGTAGAAAGGGAAACATA
The DNA here is from genome assembly GCA_024364735.1 of Boesenbergia rotunda. Classification (NCBI taxonomy): domain Eukaryota; kingdom Viridiplantae; phylum Streptophyta; class Magnoliopsida; order Zingiberales; family Zingiberaceae; genus Boesenbergia; species Boesenbergia rotunda. The sequence goes on from JAGFNQ010002320.1 coordinate 28,194, forward strand.
GTACGATGGATTTCGGAGAGCGCATGATTTGATTTGGGTGATTGTTGATCGATTAATCAAATTTGCTCACTTTCTGTCGATCCGTAAGACAAATCCATTGGATAATTCAGTAGAGTTATACTGCAGAGAGATTACCATTTTCATGGTATACCTCTGAGTATCATATCAGATAGGGATTCGCGTTTCACCTCACAGTTTTGACAAAGTGATGATCATAGATTTGATACCTTTTTATCCTTGTTTTCACGTTCATTCACTTGCTTTCTCGGTTCTATTATATGTTATTGCATCCTATTTTGTATGACTTCGTTACTTTTCCTTCTTTTTGTCCGGACATCTATTCCTTATTTGTTTTCATTGACATGATGCAATTTAAAGTGGAAATGGAGTGTAAATGGAGCAAAATTGAAGTGAAAAGGGAGTAGGTGTTGAAGCCAAAGTCGAGGAAGCATCCGCATGCTCCCACACGGCCTGGCCGTTTGGGGGCAGCATGGCCTGTGTCAATTAACACGGCTAGCGCTTTGGTCGTGCCTAGCCGTCAAAGGCCCATGGTCAGGTCGTGCCACCTCTGCCGAAACTGCCACGACCCTAAGCTTCGGCCATCCGACTTCATCGCAGAAGGCACAACTAGGTCATGCCATTCGGTACGACCCCTACCTTGGCCATGCTGACCTTGCCGAAAATGGCATGGCTGGCGATGCCATCCGGTACGTCCCTGCCTATCGGTCATGCCCCGTTCCCAGGGCAAGGCACGGCTGGGCTATGCCAGGTGACATAACCCGTGTCGCCTCCTATGCGCATCTTTGCTTTTGGGGGTTCCATCCCTTGGCTTGGAGAAGGGTTTTCCCCTCTAGGGGAAATCCTAGAACCTTCATCATCGACGAACCATCTGCCTCCGACGCAACGAGACACTTTAAGAAGTTCGGCGATACCATGATAAGCTTTCTCTTTCCCCTTTCCTACAAGTTTAGGGTTGTAGAAGACTTTATCTTGTTTTCTTGTTGTATCTCCTTCACAATGGAGTTGTTCTCCGTATATAGGATGTAAGAGGTAGCTATGATGCGATGATGTTATACGAACTATGTATTGAAGCATTTTCTTATCAATTGAAATGTTCATTTTTTGTTTTATGTGTATGTTGCCTATCATGTGTTTGTTGAAATATTTGAATGATAAATATATGTAATTATGAGAGTTTGGTGGCCACGTAGAGGCAGTGTCCGAGATATTATGATCGGAGAGCCTTAGTGATAGGGGCTAACTTTAACCGGGAATCTTAGGCATTGCCTCGAAATAGAGGTCAATCCCTTATAAGAGGCTAGCTAACATGACTTAATGAGTTTCCCCCCTATCCCGTGTTAAGAAGTGTCTAGCATAACCTAGAAACGTATGATTGGGGAGCTCTCCGTGATAAGGGTAATCCTTTAACCGAACTCTCTAGGTTACCTATTCTACTTATTAACATTGGATGCCAAAGGGGGAAGCACTCCAATTCTCTCTTCTTCCACTCTACTTCTTCCTCATCTCTCTCCTTCTCTTCTTGCAAGTCACAACCAACCCTGGGACATCTAGATAGCTTGCCTTGTGAAATCGACTAGTGCTTAATCAACAGTCCATGTAGATCGATATTTTATTACTTGATGACGTTTCCAATAAGCCATGGGGATCAAGCTCTGTTTTAGTATAGCATTTCATCCACAGACGGATGGACAATCTGAGCAGACTATACAAACATTAGAGGATTTGCTTAAATCATGTGTTATGGATTCCAAAGGTAGTTGGGAAGATCATCTACACTGAGTGGAATTTGTCTATAACAACAGTTACCATTCAGCTATTCAGATGGGTCCTTTGAGGCTTTATATGGTAGGGCATGTCAATTCCCTACCTTATGGGTAGAAATTGGAAAGCAACAAATTTTGTGACCACAAAGCATCCAACATGACATAGACTTAGTATGTATCATCAGATATAGAATGTCAAAAACCAGGATCGACAAAAGAGTTATATGGATCGGAGATGGAGTCCATTGGATTTTACTATGGACAACCATGTATTTCTCCGTATTTCACCCATGAAAGGGGTAAAGAGATTTGGACTAAAGGATAAGTTATCCCCTCGTTACATTGGATCCTTCTAGATATTAGAGAGGATAGGTGAGGTAGCTTATCAGTTAGCATTACCATCGATTCTTGTCGACTTATATGGTGTGTTCTATATATCCATGCTGCAATAGTATGTGTTGCATCCTACTCACATTCTAAAAGATGTGTCACTTCAGTTAGATGCAACCTATGAAGAAGTTCCTGTGTGAATTTTAGGTTATAAGGAGCACCAATTGCAAAACAAAACCATCCAACTCATTAAGGTCGAATGACAACATCATATCAATGAGGAAGAAACCTAAGAGCTTTAAAAAAAAATCCAAGCTCGATACCCTCACTTGTTTATTTAAGGTGTGTGAAGTTTCTTTAATACTTAAACTGATTGAACATGCTGTTATTTACATATCGCACTTAAGTAGTACATTTAAGGACTAAAATTTTATTAGTCGGATAGAATATGAGATATGCCTATTAAATAATAATTAAATAATAAGGAATAATTAAGGAATAACCTTATAAATATTTTGGGATTTTTTATGAATTTTTTTGGATTTTAAAGAAATACTTTTATAGTTTGTGGGGATAAATGAGAAAGAAATAAATATGTTTAAGATATCCTAATTAAACAAGGGAATGTTTGATTTTTAAAATTCATTTTTATTTATTCTTTCTCTAACCCAAAATTGTCGATTAGTTGTCATTGCAAGCATCTACGGTTCGATCCCCAACTATGACGCATTTATAGGAATTATTCCTGCAAATAGGGTGTGAATCTTGGGACGTTGGGTTTCTGGACCACCTGCTGCGAGTGCTTCTTGATTTACCTTGCAACTGGTGGGAAACTTCCGTGGGACCGGGCCAGTTGCCCGAGGTTCGACGTGACCCGACCTCATTAATTATTTTTCTTATGATCTCGTAGTTTCCCAGTGTCGCTGCATTCGATCGCCGCAAGCAATAGCGCCAACCTGATCCGAGCGTCACCTGCCACAATCCACTATCGTTGTCCCCCTTTGCGAGTATCAATGCTGCCAGTTCCCCAAGCGTTGCCTCCCTTAGCAATTCCCTCTCATGATTTTGCCTCAGTTCCATCACCCCTCTCCAATCTAGCGCTGCCCCTTCACTGGTGTTGGCTTACAGCCACCACACACAATAACATGCACCGAAGTTGTTGTCCATGACATTTTTTCCCGATCACATGCCATTGTCACACGTCATCGGCGCACGCCATCACTGCACATCACTGTCGTGGATTGTTAGCAAGGCATGCTACCATGGTTTACATACCTTTGTCCCCAATGTTATCGTTGTTTGCCAATCGCCGACCGTTGGCCATACCCAAGAGACGACATCGTCATCAGCCCTTTGGTATACAAGCAGACGCAAGGCCAACCACTGTTGCTACTGCTACCATTGATTCCGTCCATTGTCGACTGCTTGAGGTTGCTCGACCATGCATCCACTGGCCACCCGATCCACCACTAATGACCTCCGGCCATCTCGTCACATAGAAGAAGAAGAAAGTGGGTAAAGAATAAGTCCATTGTTTGATTAATCGTAGGTTAAATTGAGGGGTTATCAATTCAATTAGCATTTTCTTAACCAGAATAGGATTAGGGTTAGCTAAATTGGTTTATGTATAACCTAGCTATATTATCTATTATGTGATTGTAGGACTCTCTAATTCGAGGCAAGCATCTTGACGTGGAAATAGTTAGGAAGATACATATTGAAGGCGGGTATTTCTTCCTTCACCTCTACAGTTCATTGTTCTTAGTGCATGGATTGTTATGGAGTAGATTAATTTTACCTTAATTATACTCATATTTAGTTGAGTTTCATACTTACCTACTTGACATTAGAGATAATCTATTTATGTTTTATATAGTCTTATCTTTGACTATTCATAATCTATAGTGTATGCACGTGTATGGTGTGTACAATAGAAGTTATCATTTTGATTATTCATATGCAGTAGTCATGGACACATGTATGATGTATACTATAGGAATCATCATATTTGCCTGTCTATATTTTATAGTATACACATGAGTGTGGTGTGTACTATAGGTTTTCTATTTGACTATTCATGATGTTTAGTGGTCACTTGTTGGATTCTTTATATATCGCCATCGCATGCGTGACTGTGCATGACACTCGACTCTAATCATTTCACCAATTGATTAGAGGCACCAATCAATTGTTGATCCAATAATTGGGCTAGATTAGTTATCTTGACAATGAGTCAATGACTCGAATTGGTGGAGCTCAGTATGACCATATGGATATTGTCCCATTTATACTCTTAACATACTCTTTCGATTATCGAGACACCCTTTTGGATAATAGATGTACCCTTCTTGGTATCATCGTTATTAACTTAATCTTGTTGGTCATCGAGTTATCCCTTTGGATATTGACACCCCCCCTTTTGGATAAACTTATACCTACGGATAAGAATATTAACGTCGAAGTGAAGGCTAGGCCTTCTTTCCTTAAGACTATATTGATTCATCCAGGTGCTTACGGTTTATCGACAATCGTCTCCCGATATACAACGGCTTGTGCTCATATGCCTCGAAATAGGAACACTCTAAATTTCGAGCCCTGTCCAACTTTTGAAGCCTTGAACCCCTAAGAGAGGAGAGAATGAAGAGAACACAAGAAGAGAATTCACAACTTGAGAATTAAGTATTTTGAGTGGAAGGAATGAGGTTTCTTTTATAGGGATGAAGGGTTACTCCCAAGAAGTGAAAGTTTTCTTTCAAGAGGTGAAGTGGTGAAAAGACGTGGGATGTATCTTTTCACTTAAACCTTATCAATTGTCATTAATTGATTTGATTAATAACATTAATTAATTAATATGATTAATAAATTAATTAACCTAATATAAATATTAATTATATTAATTAATTATTATTACAATTATAATAAATCTTTTAATCAATCAATTAATCAAACAATGAAATTAATTCTAATTTCACATCTTTTAGTGGTTTGACATGGATCGACATTCACACATACACGAGTTAACATTTATGTAATCGCATCCATGAACCCAACTCGTGTGCGAGTAAAATTTATGTCCAATCATACTTGACCAACCCTTCATTATATATTAATTTCTCATTCACTCAAGAAATTGATTTACGACAGTCTACTTGCAAAATAGTCATCTTATTCCTATATAATTTATTAGCTACCAAAATAAAATTTTCAACCATCCCCACATGAATGGAAATTTTGGATTTCAAATCTCAAATAAGAGTTTCATTGGAAGACAATTGCATTAGGAGAGGTAGCTTGTGATTTTGAACCTTTCGTAGTGAAATATGATCGGATTTACTTGGCTGCCCAATGAACTAAGTCTTGAATTGTTCAGGCGTTGGTGTAAACTAAGATAATCATATTCACTAATAGCCCCTATGCTTTTACCGGTTCTCTATCATGTTCGTTTTGGCAATGGACAAAGTTTGAGATTCATAAGTGTGTCATTGAAGCGACTCATCTTCACACTTAAATAGGTGATCTCCTATTAAGAGTATCCTGTAATACCCTATTATACCCTTTGTGGTATAATATAGGATCATTAAGAACTTTTGTTCATCCTTTTCTCATTTTACTGGTCGCACCTTTTCTCTACAGGAATGAGTTGGAGTAATTACTCCTTGGTTCCTCCAATCTTGTAGCTTAGTTGTCCCATTTGAACCATAATCTTGAGATCTCCAATCAACATGGTTGGATTACCACTACTCAATTTAAATGTTGAGTTTCAAACTCATTCCCCTAGACATGGGGTATATATGATCTCTCACTAGGCCTATTTTAATTAGCAGATCCGCACAATTTTACCACTAGAGATCTATTGTTTTAATGGTATATTAAATCTTTTCAAGACTTACCATTTTACACTAGTGCCCTTCTCATATCCTTTTAGATACCATAATATATCATATATATTGGCACATATTGATGCATTTTATGTTATTAATTCTTTGAGACCCAAATTTGGGTATTTATATCTTATCCAAATACCTACATTAATGGGTTCACCCCAACATTTATAGTCTTCATTGGAAGGTTCATGACCTTTCAATGCCTTTTTAGAGATTTTTCATTTTTATCTCATTGGGGCTTGTGGTTTGCCAAAAGGACAACTTCCCACATAATTTTCAGGATTAACCCAAAACTTATCAACATAGATTTTATCATCTTCTCAATGTTTAGCTACAATATCGTTGAATTGAGGTGAATGAGACATAGTTGATTATTGAATGTTGTTCTTCCCAGAAACATTCCTTGAGTTATATCCTACATTCTCTCCCTGAATGATTTTGCTTTGTTAATTTTTCCAACCACATTTCTAGTGTATTTAAAACACTTCAAGGGCCTCAATCTTGCTTAAAATCAAGTCTTCATAACTGCAATCATATGATTTCATCGAGTTAAAATTGCAGTTGTCTAATTAGGATGATGACCAAGATTACACTTATTCTCAATAGTGCTCAATCTAGAAAATATGTTTCACTTGGTCTTCCAATTTCACAGAGCTAGAGCTATGATCATATGATTGGAGTGTTGACTAGGTTTGTATTTACTCTTCTACGGACATTTGACTCAAGAAATATATATCGCTTAGTCTTCCATTCTTACCGAGCCAAAATTGTGGTCTTCTGATCGGACTGCTGACTAGGATGATATTTACTCTTCGAGAAACACTCGACTCAAGAGGTATATATCTCATGGTCTTCCAATCTTATCGAGCTAAAATTGTGGTCTTCTGACCGGAGTGTTGACCATGATTATATTTACTCTTCAAGAGACACTTGACTCCAGAAGTATACATCCCTTGGTCTTCCAATCATGTTGAGCCAAAGTTGTGGTCATCTGATTGGAGTGATGACCAAGATTTTATTACTCTTCGAGAGACACTAGACTCGAGAAGTATATACATCCCTTGGTTTTCCGATCTCATCGAGCCAAAGTTGTAGTAGTCTGATTGGAGTGAAGACTAGAATTATATACTCTTCGAGAGACACTTAACTCAAGAAGTATATATCACTAGTCTTCCAATATCATTGACCCAAAGTTGTGATCGTCTGATTAGAGTGTTGACCAGGATTATATTACTCTTCAAGAGACACTCGACTCAAGAAGTATACATCCCTTAGTCTTCCAATCTCGTCGATCCATGATTGTAGTCTTCTAATTGGAGTGTTGACCATGATTGCATTTATTCTTCAAGAAACACTTGATTCATTTTCTTAGTCAATTGCAACACATGTGATGCAATCCTTCTAATTCATCTATTTTGAGTTCCACTTAGGCCTCATTGAGTTAGATTCAAATCTAGCTTTTGGCTAAGTGAGCTTGATCTTTTATCTGAAGTATTTCATTTTGGATAGTTTAAACTCACTATCCTCAACTTTGTTATTTTAGTCAAATGACCCTGATAAAGCCTTGACCATTATTATTACATTATACCCATGGTATAATATTGTTGTCCATCCTTTTAAGGCATGGTTCTCACATAGGAAAATTCAATTCTTCCTTGCAAATAACTTACCATCACTTAAGGTTTACTTTTAAATGTCCCAGGACATCTTTTGATAGTAATCATAAAGTGTATATTTTCTTCAAGTAATACATTGTCTTTTACTATCATCGCTTGAAGATAATTACGGAGAATTTCTTTGGTTTCTCTCCAATAAGAGTGGGACCCATAGTTGCTATAACTGTGAATATCATCTTAAGATTGTTAGAATTTTTATATGCCGATGTGGATGGATCTTCAGTGTTGATCCAACATTTGATCCCGATTAGTTATCTCGACAATGAGTCGATGACTCAAACTGGTGAAGCTCGATATGGTGACGTGGACCTTGTCCCTTTTATACTCTCGACACACCCTTTCTGTTATCAAGACACCTTTTCGAGTAATAGACGTACCCTTCTTATTATTATCATTACCGACTTAATTTCGTCGCTTGTCGAATTATCCCTTCGGATATCAACACATCCCCTTTTGGATAAACTTATCCCTATGGATAAGAATATTAAAGTTGAGGTGAAAATTAGGCCTTCTTTCCTTAAGATGATATTACCCCGCCCAGGTGCTTACGGTTTATTAGTAATCGTCTCTCAAGATACGACGACTTGTGTCTCGAGATGGGAGCACTCCAAATTTTGAACCCCATTGAACTTTCGAAGCCTTGAGACTCTTAAGAGAGGGAAGAGAGAAGAGAACTCAAGAGGAGAATTCACAACTTGGAAATTAATTTACAACGGTCTACTAGCGAAATAGTTATTTTATCTGTTAATTGGAGAAAACTCCCTAATCCCAAACTTGCCTTTGCATGCACTCCCTACTTGATAAATTCTTTGTATTCACTCCCTGATGGATTGAGTATAAAAGAGTGAAAACTCAGTATACATTGTAAAGATTTGAGTATAAATTATTTGAGATTGAGTACTAATTTCAGAAATTTGAGTATAAAATTTCGGTAACCCCTCATATGAAAATCTTGATATGGTGAGTATAAAAGAGTGAAAACTCAGTATACATTATAAAGATTTGAGTATAAATTATTTGAGATTGAGTACTAATTTAAGAAATTTAAGTATAAAATTTCGGTAACCTCTCATGTGAAAATCTTGATGTGGTGGATACAACCTCACATACTCAAATTTCTAAATTTTATACTTAAATTTTTTCAAATAATACTCAAGTTAAATCAATTCATACTTAAATTTTGATAATGTATACTCAAATTTTTACTATATACTGAAACAATGTATACTAAATTTTTTTCAAATAATACTCAAAATTTTTAAATTAGTACTCAATTTCAAACAATTTATACTCAAATCTTTATGATTTATACTGAATTTTTACTCTTTCATACTGATAAAAAAAATAACATACAAAACTGTCTTGTCAATCCCATCAGGGAGTGCATGCAAAGAAATTTTCGGTTGGGGAGTGCATGCAAAGCCCAATTTGATGTTGGGGAGTTTTCTCAAATTTTCCCTTATTTTATCCTTATATTTAATTTATTGGTCATCAAAATCAATTTTCCAACCATAACAACTCTTCTCCACCAAAAAACAAAAAAAAAAAAATTAAGTTCTTGTCAGCACCTAGAACTCTTGTCCGCCAAAAACACCAAATTTAATAACAACTCTTCATCTCAACAACAACAACAACAAAAAAAAATCATGTCAGCACCTAGAACAACTTTTTCTGAATGGTAACAAAATTCACAATGTGAGTTTCCTTTTTTTTAAAAGAGAATCACCTCCACCCTTCTGGTTAAACATATGACCGGTAGCAAGCCCACGTCCTCCATTGGCAGATGGCTCCCAATTTGTGTTGAAAATGAGCTACACATGAAGAAAAACATTGTTTACTTATTTGAGCAATAACTTACTACGAAGAGCAACCAATTATTAGCTCTTACAGGCCTGTGGAACCAGATACTTCAAAAGTAGAAAAGTCGGTGTAGACATATTAAACAATGTCATGAATAATAGAAAGATAAGCAAAGAAAAAACAACAAAGGCTTTTAGAATCTTTTCTAAATTTGGTTTTTTGTTGTGTATAATCCTTTCAATTTTGATGCACCACCGTGCACAAAACTGACTGTTCCTAGATGTAAATTTAGCAAGTGTCTCGACACTTGCTATCCTGTCCTTAACAACAGTGTTAACAAACATTACAGGACATTTTTCTCTCAATGTATGTTGGCACTAAGCACTGGATAGACAGACTAGGCATTAATCTCCTAGCTTCAGATCCCTATCAGCTATTGCTGAAGTTGAATAATGGACAATAACATATACTGCCCCATACCAGTAAAAGGTTGATCTAGTTAAGCATGAATACTGGATTTTCTTTTTCCTTTTTACCAATTTGAAGTGCTGTAGAACAAGTAAAGCTAAATGTTTGCTACCAAGAAAGTTGGTGTTAGGAATTAAGAATGGAATGCATGCATTTATCTAAAAGGAATTGATATGGCTGATACCAAGTCCAACTTTAATCAGAGATATTATCAGCATGACATAATTAGCAAAAAAGAAAGCCAGAAATATTCTAACAAAGATATTTATATTTAAAAAACCAACCTATGTAGTTATTACCTGATTCTGATGACGGAGAAGATCTATACTTATTTTCTCCACAGTTGATAGAACTTAATATTTACAAACATAGCTGTCATCTACAAAAATAAATAAAATTACTATCATGTATTTAACTATACAAATAATTTTAAACAATTATTTTTTTGGAGAGAAATGTTATTACTTGTGCTGGTAATAATTCGGATCCATGAGAGCCCCCTACACTTCCCGATATCATATTTAACATTACTCGTGCAAAATTTAGGAATTGAACTTTTTCTTGCATTTGTCTTCTTATCTGCTCTATTTCCGTTTGTTGTCGTGTTTCTCGCAACTTCACACCTTTAATTTTCTCTCTCATTTCGTTAATTTGTTTGTCAAATCTGAATTACAGTGATAATTTTGCTAATACATTGAGCTACATTTACATTGCTCTAGGAACACTGGGCCAGACAACACACTAGCTCCTAAAATCATCCTAGGCCAAAATACTCAAGTCCAAAAACCTCACTATATAAATATTATAATTAAAGTTGAACCATATGTAACAACTTTTAAAAAATGAAATTGAATTATAAGTAAATTATTACCGAAATACCTCCTCATGGACTTCTATTGGTTGTGTTCCTTAAGGTTTATTTTGAAAGTGTGATCTACAGTCTCTTTAAGTAAATTCTAACAAGAAAATAAATTGTTAATAACATAAAAAAATTATTTAAAAGTTAACTTAAAAAGTAAAACATGTTATTACCTCAATTCATATTGCGTCATTGTCAATAGGGATACCTCCATTCTTTCTACTTCTTCACCTCAATTATTGTATTTCAATACAACTCAGTTTTCTGCCATTCTCTTGAGACTAATAGGATAACAAATCCACATTTAACATCAAATATTAATAGCATAAATACTTCTATCTATACAACAACTTATATTGCTAATTTACACATTCCATTGAAAGCTAACTATATACATTACATTGCTTGTAATCAATATCTAGAATCCCATAAAACCTTGGAACTTCAAGGATAAGAGCATTAAAGTGTAAAACAGTAAACGAGCAGTGAGAAAATAAATGCAAGGAAGAAAAGAAATAATTTTGATTATTACAAATTTATATTCCAATGACGGAATACTAGCGCGTCCCTGTGCATGAGTATATTTCTTTTTGTTTGCATTTTTCTATTGATTTTTGAAGTTATCTGGCATAAAAATTTATAAGTAAATTATAACATCTATAAACAGTTAATACTTGTCACGCCCTGAGACCTAAGAGCCGCTGATCCAATAGAAAATCGGACAATACATCTCCCGTCCGGCGGACAATATACACATACATACAACATATATAATACCACCATGCAGTTTAAATGGGCTTCAAGCCTCAAATCCAAACAGAATAATAATATATATGACAATATAATCATAAATCCAAAGTACGAACTTACCTGAGCTACCAGGGGGTAGAAACGCAGCAAAACCACACACAGTCCAACATAGGACTCAAAAGTACAATCTCATAAAGCAAATCACATACTACAAGTCCACGATAATCCAATGCAACGAAATGAAACATAATATGATCCAAAAATAGAAAATAGCACATAAAACCAAATCAAGTGCAGTCACAAGCATGGGACTGGCGACTCGGACCCTATTGGCAGATATCAACCTGAAATTAGAAAATATGGTAACGGTGTGAGTCCAAATAAACTCAGCGGATACCCAAACAAATATGCACAGTACGTTATGCTAACAATAAGAGTCTACGCTGATACAGTCTCATATGAACAATAGAAAAGGGTATACACTGAAGATACTGAATGAAGGTACACACCATAATCCATCTATCCTGCAGAGGGGTGAAATAAATCCCTATGGAACAAGTATAACACATAATCCAAGGTAAACAAGTCTCTAGTATATGCATGTCAATCAAGTGCAGAAATCAAATGCAGCAAACAATGCACGATGCAAAATATGCGCATGGTGAAATGATATGTGTCACCCCATAATCCCAGTTAGGACATCGTCCACCTATCATAAATGAACATCAGCGTGGGTAGAGCTGTGTCAACCTGTACGCACCCTGCCATCACTGCTCCTGAGTGACCGAGTGGACAGGATGCAGGTGGAGGTCACTCTCCTACCCCAAGCAATGGGGGAGCCTCACTCTCATCTTCTCATGTCTCTATATGAGAAGAGATCCCTGGCTACTACCACATACCAGAACCACCCTCCAAATAGTGACCGTGCGGAGCAATACAGGGCAAATGCACACACTCTATGACAGCCACTACCCCTGAGTGGATGTGTGTGCATATCCTCATGTAACTGGCGATGAGCTCAGACTACATAGGAGTCGATGATCGTCAGCATGCAACAATGCAAGGATGGTGCATGATACTAACACGTACAACACCCACCAAGTCCTCATCTATCACCTCAGTGTACTATGTATAGGTCTGAATCCTATAACATGGAATACAAGTAACCTACTAGGTATACTAGCAAGGTAACTAGTGATCCATAAATGTCAAATGCAAGAGAACAAATCACTACATCTATGCACATATATACACATGACAACTAGTGAGACTGTATGAAACAAAAAGGGAGACCACCTCAAGGATAAGCAACAGAAGTCAAGTAAAGGTATACTAAAGCAGATATAGCGCATAAACTTACTGTTATCTATAACAAACTATGCATAGCAATATGACAATATCTAAGAAGATAAATCAAAGGTACCCGCCTCAATCATAAGATGCTTGTATCCGAAAGAACCTCCCGTCTGATAATCTGCCAAGGCTAAATCCAATCAATGCCCTGTATCAAAGGTATAATGTTTAGCTACAATAAATCTGTAATTTATAGCTAACAAGCTATCTCAAGTAATTAGGATTTTTCTAATTATCATCGTTTCATCTAATTAACCATAATTAGATGATTAACCCTTAATTATCCCAAATTACCCCAATTAGATTCAAATTAGAATTTCGAACCTAGATCTATCAAGTTGACTTATTAGGTTTAGTTTTCCAATTAAACCTAACCCGTAGTTTAAATCAATAGCTATCCTAAAAGCTCACGACAAGCACAACTCAAGGTGCTGCCAATTGTTTCAACTTAACCTAAACAGGATTCCCACCACAACCATCCTTTTAATCAAACTACAAATTAACCCTACCAATTAGGTTAGGGTTGATACATGCCCAGATATGATCAGTGGTTGAGACTAACACTTAAATAACTTGACTCTTACCTCAGTTAATCACCGACGACCCTCCACAGCTCCGGCGATCAGCATGGAGTCCAACCCATTCTGCCGTTCCATTCAAAACAAGAGTCAAAACCAATCTGAGTGTATAGACCACGAATTTGATCACAACACAAGGAACACAAACGCTTACCAGGTGAAGTGGCACGAATTCAGTGTACTAATCCCCTGATTAATCAAGCTAGCAGTGCCGGCAAATCTATAGCAAATCCAATTGTAAATCCTCGATCAAGCTTACCACCAAAACCTAATATGATAGATTCAATCTATATGATCCAAACCTAGAAACCATCCAAGTTTAAACCTAGATGGTGATCCTTACCTGAGATTCGCGACCCCAACAGCTGCGATCAGAAGAAGCAAATAGAGATCCTCGGAAGACACAAGATTCTCAGGGTTTCGGCGTCGCAAACCCTCCTCCAACTGCAGCCTAGCATCGCCCTTCGTCCGCGGGTTTGAAAATGAAAGGAGTAGCCGTCGGCTAGGGTTCGCGCGATGAGGAGAAGAAGAGAGGTCGTGTGTGGCCGTGGCTAGGGCACGCGATGAGGAGAGGAAAACGGAAGAAGAAGGGGTCAGCGCTGCGGCTAGGGTTCGCGAGGGGAGGAAGAAGAAGAGGTCGGCTGTGGCTGCGGGCGAGCGGATGTGAGGGGTTTTTAATGCGAGGGCTTTTTACAGAAAGGTCCCTCAACTTTCAGTAATCTTAATCCTACCCTTAGGGTAAGGGTTTTAGCTATTTAACCCTCCAACTTATTGTAATCCACTTCAATAAATTTTTAGGAATAAATTATTTACCCATTCGTGATTTAAGAGTATACCGAACTCTTTATCCTAAATCAATAAATCCTAATCTTTTAAATAAACTTTTATTCTATCGTTTTTTTCCGTATTTAACATTCTCCCCCTCTAATAAAAATTTGGTCCCCAAATTTTGTTAATTACCCACAGCAGATACTAACAACATATAGATAGTATAATGCTGAACGAAATCTAACCATACATACCTCCGGTAAATAAGTGAGGATAACGAGCTCTGATCGTATCCTCGAGCTCCCAAGTCGCCTCCTCATCAGAGTGATGCTGCCATCCGACCCTAACCAGTCGGATGGTCTTGTTCCGCAACTGACGCTCTCTGTAGCCCAGAATCCATGTCGGAACCTCCTCATACGTCGTATCAGGCTGAAGGGAAACAGATACGTCCGACAGCACATGTGTAGGGTCTGGTACATACCTCCTCAGCATCGATACATGGAATACATCGTGCACTCCAGTCAGGGAAGGTGGTAGCGCCAGACGGTAAGCCACTGCTCCAATCCTCTCCAAAATCTGGAAAGGGCCAATATATCACGGAGCAAGCTTACCTCGAAGACCGAATCTCTTCACCCCTTTCGTGGGTGAAACACGTAGAAACACATGGTCGCCAATGGAGAACTCCAGAGGTCTCCGTCTCCGATCCGCATAACTCTTCTGACGATCCTGCGCCTCGGATATCCGCCGTCTGATAGTACGGACCAACTCTGCCTCGTGCTGTGCTCTCTGAGGTCCTAGCAACTGGGACTCCCCAACCTCCTCCCAGAGGGTGGGTGTCCGACATGCCCTACCGTACAACGCCTCATACGGTGCCATTTGTATAGCCGCATGGTAGCTGTTGTTGTAGGCAAACTCCACTAGATGTAAATGATCCTCCCAGCTGCCTCCGAAATCCACAGCACAAGCTCTCAGTAGGTCCTCTAAGGTCTGAATAGTCCGCTCTGACTGCCCGTCGGTCTGCGGATGAAAAGCTGTACTGAACCGCAACTCGGTGCCCATAGCCCGCTGCAGACTCTGCCAAAAACGTGATGTGAAGTGCGGGTCTGGGCCTGATATAATACTCATCGGAATACCATGAATCGAACAATCTCCCTACAGTATAACTCTGCTAGTCTGTCCAGGGAGTCTGTCCTCCGTATGGCCAAGAAGTGTGCGGATTTGGTTAATCGATCAACGATTACCCAAATCGCATCATGTCCTCGCTGAGTCCTCGGTAATCCTACAACGAAGTCCATGGTAATATGTTCCCATTTCCACTCGGGAATGGGTATCCTCTGGAGTAGTCCAGCAGGTCTCTGGTGCTCAGCCTTAACCTGCTGACAAACTAGACATCTCGCTACAAAATCCGCGATGTCTTTCTTCATGTCGTTCCACCAGTAGGAACGCCTCAGATCTCGGTACATGCGGGTCCCGCCCGGGTGGATAGCAAATCGGGAGCGATGAGCCTCCTGAAGTAACTCCTCTAGGACCGGATGTGACTCAGG
Source organism: Boesenbergia rotunda (assembly GCA_024364735.1). Lineage (NCBI taxonomy): Eukaryota > Viridiplantae > Streptophyta > Magnoliopsida > Zingiberales > Zingiberaceae > Boesenbergia > Boesenbergia rotunda. The sequence continues at coordinate 43,988 of JAGFNQ010002320.1, forward strand.
TACACATAATCTCCCTCGGAAGTAAAGAATACCTTCGTCATCTCTGGTGAACTCAGTCTGCTGTCCTGAATCTATCTGGCTACCAAGGAACTGCAGGTGCTGATCACTGGCCTGTGCCTCTCGAATCCTCGTCCGGATCGACGACTGAGCAACCATAGTCACAAGAATACCCTGCTCAGTCTGTCTCTGCTCCTCTAAGCCCAACTCTGAAAACCCTGAACCAGCTCGGTGACTAATACCCGGAGGCAGGCCAAAGTCCCTCTGGACTTCCTACTCAATGCGTCAGCCACAACATTAGCTTTCCCTGGGTGGTAGCTAATGGTGCAATCGTAGTCCTTCAGGAACTCCATCCATCTCCTCTAACGGAGATTGAGTTCCTTCTGCGTAAACAGGTACTTGAGACTCTTATGAACAGTGAAAATCTCAAACGTAATACCATATAAGTGATGCCTCCAAATACTCAAAGCAAAGATGATGGCGGCCAGCACCAAATCATGTACCAGATAGTTCTTCTCATGCTCCTTCAGCTGTCGAGAAGCATAAGATACTACCCGTCCATGCTGCATCAGAACTGCGCCTAGCCCCTGATAAGATGCTTCGGTATACAGCACAAATCCGTCCTCTCTCGATGGTAATACAAGAACAGGTGCTGACACCAGTCTCTGCTTCACCTCCTGAAAGCTGGTCTCGCAAGCTTCCGTCCAAATGAACTTCATGCCCTTCCTGGTGAGGCGTGTCAGTGGCATAGCAATAGTGAAAAAACCCTCTACGAATCATCGATAGTATCCGGCCAAGCCCAAGAAGCTGCGAACCTCATGAACTGACTTCAGCTGCTCCCAACTGGTAACAACCTCGATCTTCTGGGGATCTACTGAGATGCCTCTGCTAGATACCACATGTCCCAGAAACTGACTGATGACAACCAAAAGACACATTTGCTAAACTTCGCATATAGGTGCTCCCGTCTGAGAGTCTCTAATACGATGCGGAGATGCTGTGCATGTTCCTCCTCGGAACGAGAGTAGACTAAGATGTCATCTATGAATACTATGACGAACCTATCCAGATACTCCAGGAATACGCGGTTCATCAAGTCCATGAATACTGCTGGAGCATTGGTAAGCCCAAATAGCATTACCAAAAACTCATAATGTCCATATCTGGTACGAAACGCTGTCCTCTGAACATCTGACTCTTTGACCCTCAATTGATAATATTTGGACCATAGATCAATCCTAGAATACATAGATGTGTCTCTGAGCTGATCAAACAAATCCTCAATCCGTGGCAGAGGGTACTTATTCTTGATAGTCATGGCATTCAACTGTCTGTAATCGATGCACAACCTCAAAGAACCGTCTTTTTTCTTCACGAACAGAACCAAGGTTGTAAAAATCGCTAGGCGGCAGTCAGGCGGAGGACTAATGCCTAGCTCCTAGGCGGCCTCGGCGGGGCCTAAGCGTTTTTACTGTTTATAGTACTATTCCAAGTCATATAGTATTTGGCATATAGTATTTTTGGTATATAGTATTTTTGGTAATACTATAAACAGATCCAAGTCATGAAGGCTATCCTAACCATATTCCTCCTTGAGCTTCAATAAGCTAACCAGATTTGATTTGATTTGCTAAAATTATTAGGAACGGGCTTCCTATTTCTCGGCTTCTCGCGACTGTCTTGGCTTCTCGCGACTGAGGAGGAACGGGCGGCGGGCTGGCGAAGGAGGAACGGGTGGCGGGCTGGTGGCGCAAGGGCGAGGAGATGTGAATTAGCGAGGGGGGGCTGATGGCGCGAGGGCGAGGCGGCGAGGGGATGTTGTTCGCCTGCTTGGGGCGCGCGCGAGGGCGAGGAGACATGAGCCGTCTTCGTCCTCACGCGAGGATGATCACGATGCGAGAAGCGCGAGGATGATCACAAGGAGCGCGAGCCGTCTTCGTCCTCACGCAAGGATGATTAGGACGCGAGGAGCGCGAGGAGATGAAATGGCGAGTCGGCGAGGACGAGCGCGAGGAGACGCGACGCAAAGAAACCCTAATTTCTTCTCCTCAAATCCCACTTTTCTATAATTTTATATCAAATTTCTTTAAAAGTTTTTTAAAAAAAGCGGCCTGGGCCGTGCCCAGGCCGACCAGGTCGACCAGGCGCCGCCCTGGCCGCCCAGGCGCCGCCTAGGAGGCCACCCGCCACAATCGTGCCAATTCACACATATTCAGGGCGGCTGGGGGCCGATTGGCGCCTAAGCGGCGCCTAGGCGCCCGCCCAGCCCGAGTTTTACAACACTGAACAGAACTGGGGAACCCCAAGGTGAAACACTCGGTCTGATGAATCCCCTATCCAATAACTCCTGGAGCTGGACCTTCAGCTTGTCCAACTCCCTCGGTGCCATGCGATATGGAGCTTTCGATGCCGGCGATGTCCCCGGTATCAGCTCAATAGTGAACTCCACCTGCCTCTTGGGAGGCAAACCTGGTAGCACCTCTGGGAATACATCCTAATATTCTCGGACCACAGGAACGTCCAAGAGCTGAGGGCTACTGCTGTCCTCGGTACTAATAAACGATAGTAAGAAGCCCTGACACCAGTGAGATAGCAATCCCTGTGCCTGAAGCACAGAAATAACTGATATGCCCTCATCCCTGATGCCAGTGAAATCCCACGAGGGTTGGTCCGGAGGCCGGAAAGTGACCACCCTCGTCTGGCAATCGACAGTGGCATGATAAGCTGTAAGCACATCCATGCCAAGAATGATGTCAAAATCCACTATCTCCAGAACCAACAAATCAACCATGAGGGTAATACTACCGAAATCTAATGGCATGCTCTGACCTCTATGTAATACTCAAAATCTCTCCTGAGGGTAAAGATACAGATAACTGCCGTAATCTAGAGGTAGGCACTCTACCAATCCTACTCATGAATATCCGCGATATAAAAGAATAGGAACTACCAGTATCAACTAATAATTCTGCAGGGGAGGCATAAAGAGAAATAGTACCGCGAAATACCGATCCGTCGGCCCGCTGAGCCTCCTCTCGAGTAACTGCATAAATCCGTCCAGTCTCGGGCGGTGGTGGTGGCACTGTCGGATACTGCTGAGGTGGAATCTGCAACTGAGGCTGAGGCTGCTGAACTAACCCTCCCACTGGGTACTGAGGCTGATGCATCAAAGGCTGATAAGCTGGGTAAGTCTGATGCTGCGGGATAATCTGCTGCTGAGGTCCTGAAGCTGAACTCTGAGATAAAGCTGGGGTGTAACTAGACTCATGTCCTGGCATACAGTAGGCAGGTGCTGGAGGGGCGGCGTGCGGCTGACGAAATGAAGGTTGTGTCCTCCGTCTGCCTCTGTGAGGTCCTGACTGCCCAGAATGTCCCATCTGACTAGTTGCTCCAGTCCTCTCATTATGTGCCTTCAACGCACAGTCCCGGCTCCGGTGTCCTGGTAGCTTGCAGTAATAACACACTGCCTGCTCCAGGGGACAGTCTGCTATAACGTGCTCTTGGGATCCACAGCGAGTACAGTAAGAGCTGGGTGCAGTCTTCTTCCGGTTCGGCTGTGGAGACCGGAAGGATCCTGCGGAAGAATGACTCGACTTCTGGGGCCTGGAGGATGCCCCAGAAGTGCCCGAAGTTGCCTGAGTATGGTTGCTGCGCTTCTGTCCAGTAGTCTGCGGCTGCTGAGTCTGAACTGAGTCAGGTATAGCCTGCTTACCCTTCTTCTTATCTCCAAACAGTCTATGCTGGGTCATCTCGATAACAAGAGCTCGCTCCAACTCCTTTCGGTAGGATGTAGGAACAAATCCTGACATACGAATCTGAATGTACACTGCTAGACCCTGGTGAAACTGCGTCATCCTCTCTATGTCATCGGCAACCATTTGAGGACAGTACTTTGCTAGACAGTTAAACATCGCCTCGTACTCTAGTACAGATCGATCTCCCTACTGGAGATTCAGAAACTCCTGTCGCCTCGCCATACGAAATGCCGCTGGAAGGTATCTCGCCACAAATGCCTCTCTGAAGGTGTCCCATGTGATGTACTGCTCACCGATGATAGTCTGTTGCGTAGTCCACCAAGTATACGCCTGATCCCGCAGATGATAAATGGCCAGCTCGGCCTTCTCCCAGTCCGAGCACGTCACATATCAGAAGGTGCTCTCTAATGTCCTGATCCAAGCTCGGGCGACGGCTAGATCCGGTCCTCCATGGAATAACGTGAACCAGCCCTTTACGGACTCCGCCAGCATCGGAATCCGAGCTCGGTCCATAACGCCACCTGTGAAAGCAGATACCGCAGGGGGCACAGTGGGGAATACTAGAGCAGGGACCATGGATGGAGTCGTTGGCAGGATCGGGATGACCACTGCGGGTGGTACCGTAGGTACTGCAGGAAATCCGGGGGCAGCTAATGCAGGTGAGACTAAAGGGAGCACCGGGCCCTGCATCATAGTCGGAGCAGTGGGATATGCTGAAGTAATCATAATCGGGGGAGCAGTAGAATACATCGGAGCAGGCATCCCAGGTGGAACTGTAAAGTAGGATGGAGCCGGTACTGCTGGTGGAATAGTAGGATAAGATGGGACCGGTACTGATGGTGGAACAGTAGGATAAATCGGAGCAGATACAGGCGTCTCCGATGGAATAGTAGAGATAACCGAAACAGGTACCACCAAGGTAACTACCGGATGCGTCGGAGTAGTCACCATATAAGAGACAGTAAGATATGTCAGAACGGGTGTCTCCGACGGAACAGTGGGGAAAACCGAAGCAGATCCTACTGGTATCGGATCTGCTGGAGGGGGTACTGTTGCTGACACGGTGAATAATACCGGAGCGGATACAGCAGGAGGAATAGTAGGGTCTACTGATGGAAACGGAGGAGGGACCCTCTGAGTCTGGGAATCCTGGCCCCTCAGAATATCCTGCTAAGTCTGGCCATGACTAACAGACTCTGCCTCAGTGGGTCTCTCAGGTGACTTTATAGCCTGAGACTCTAAAGTCCTCTTACGCGACCGTCCCGGACCACGTCTCGGAGCAGGAACATATGCACCCCGAATCATACCTGTTGAATTATTACCAAGTATTACAAACAAGACCAAATGGTTAACTTTACCAATTTACCTATTTACCGCTTGGAGAAGTCCTGTCGCTGCCCAGTCCCAAAGTGCAATCACATCGCGACAACAACTTTAAAGATCCGAAATGTACTCGGGTGAATAACATCAAACCTGAGCTCTGATACCTACCAGTTCAGTATCAGATATAAATCCCGAGAAATCCACAAATCGCGATGGTCTCCCGCATCCTGGGCTTGATACCAAAAATAAATTGGTATCAGATAAATTTCAAAAAACTCCGAAAAACTCGTAAGACAAGTAGGCATCGCAAACCTACGCTCTGATACCAAAAATAAATTGGTATCAGATAGACACCGTAAATCCACAAGTCCTCAAGGTATCCGGCAACCTACGCTCTGATACCAAAAATAAATTCTCATGCCCCGAGACCTAGGAGCCGATGATCCAATAGAAAATCGGACAGCAACTCCCATGTCCGGCGGATAATTTACAGATACGTACAACATATATAATACCACCACGCAGTTTAAATGGTCCTCAGGCCTCAAATCCAAATAGAATAACAATATATATGACAATATAGTCATAAATCCAAAGCACGAACTTACCTGAGCTGTCAGGGGGTAGGAACACAGCAAAACCACACACAGTCCAACATAAGACTCAAAAGTACAATCTCATAAAGCAAATCACATACTATAAGTCCACGATAATCCAATGCAACGAAATGAAACATAATATGATCCAAAAACAGAAAATAGCACATAAAACCAAATCAAGTGTAGTCACAAGCATGAGACTGTCGACTCGGACCCTCCTGGCAGATATCAACCTGAAATTAGAAAATATAGCAACGGTGTGAGTCCAAATAAACTCAGCGGAAACCCAAACAGATATGCACAGTATGTTATACTAACAATAAGAGTCTACGCTGATACAGTCTCATATGAACAATAGAAAAGGGTATACACTGAAGATACTGAATGAAGGTATACACCAGAATTCATCTATCCTGCAGAGGGGTGAAATAAATCCCTATGGAACAAGTATAACACATAATCCAAGGTAAACAAGTCTCCAGTATATGCATGTCAATCAAGTGCAGAAATCAAATGTAGCAAACAATGCACGATGCAAAATATGCACATGGTGCAATGATATGTGTCACCCCCTAATCCCAGTCAGGACACCGTCCACCTATCATAAATGAACGTCCGCGTGGGTAGAGCTGTGTCAACCTGTATGCACCCTACTATCACTGCTCCTGAGTGACCGAGTGGACAGGATGCTGGCGGAGGTCACTCTCCTACCCCAAGCAATGGGGGAGTCTCGCTCTCATCTTCTCATGTCTCTGTATGAGAAGAGATTCCTGGCTGCTACCACGCACCGAAATCACCCTCCAAATAGTGACCGTGTGGTGCAATACAGGGTAAATGCACACACTCTATGGCAGCCACTACCCCTGAGTGGGTGTGTGTGCATATCCTCATGTAACTGGCGATGGGCTCAGACTACATAGGAGCCGATGATCGTCAGCATGCAACAATGCAAGGATGGTGCATGATACTAACACGTACAACACCCACTAAGTCCTCATCTATCACCTCAGTGTACTATGTATAGGTCTGAATTCTATAACATGGAATATAAATAACCTACTAGGTATACTAGCAAGGTAACTAGTGATCCATAAATGTCAAATGCAAGAGGACAAATCATTACATCTATGCACATATATACACATGACAACTAGTGAGACTGTATGAAACAAAAAGGGAGACCACCTCAAGGATAAGCAACAGATGTCAAGTAAAGGTATACTAAAGTAGATATAGCGCATAAACTTACTGTTATCTATAACAAACTATGCATAGCAATATGACAATATCTAAGAAGATAAGTCAAAGGTACCCGCCTCAATCGTAAGATGCTCGTATCCGAAAGAACCTCCCGTCTGATAATCTGCCAAGCTAAATCCAATCAATGCCCTGTATCAAAGGCATAATGTTTAGCTACAATAAATCTGTAATTTATAGCTAACAAGCTATCTCAAGTAATTAGGATCTTTCTAATTATCATCGTTTCATCTAATTAACCATAATTAGATGATTAACCCTTAATTATCCCAAATTACCCCGATTAGATTCAAATTAGAATTTGGAACCTGGATCTATCAAGTTGACTTATTAGGTTTAGTTTTCCAATTAAACCTAACCCGTAGTTTAAATCAATAGCAATCCCAAAAGCTCACAGCAAGCACAACTCAAGGTGCTGCCAATTGTTTCAACTTAACCTAAACAGGATTCCCACCACAACTATCCATTTAATCAAACTACAAATTAACCCTACCAATCAGGTTAGGGTTGATAAATGCCCAGATATGATCAGTGGTTGAGACTAACACTTAAATAACTTGACTCTTACCTCAGTTAATCACCGACGACCCTCCACAGCTCTGGCGATCAGCATAGAGTCCAACCCATTCTACCGTTCCATTCAAAACAAGAGTCAAAACCAATCTGAGTGTATAGACCACGAATTTGATCACAACACAAGGAACACAAAAGCTTACCAGGTGAAGTGGCACGAATTCAGTGTATTAATCCCCTGATTAATCAAGCTAGCAGCGCCGGCAAATCTACAGCAAATCCAATTGTAAATCCTCAATCAAGCTTACCACCAAAACCTAATCTGATAGATTCAATCTATCTGATCCAAACCTAGAAACCATCCAAGTTTAAACCTAGATGGTGATCCTTACCTGAGATTCGCGACCCCAACAACTGCGATCAGAAGAAAGCAAACAGAGATCCTCGGAAGACACAATATTCTCAGAGTTTCGGCGTCGCAAACCCACCCTCCTACAACTGCAGCCTAGCGTCGCCCTTCGTCCACGGGTTTGAAAACGAAAGGAGTAGTCGTCGGCTAGGGTTCGCGCGATGAGGAGAAGAAGAGAGGTCGTGTGTGGCCGTGGGCTAGGGCACGCGATGAGGAGAGGAAAACGGAAGAAGAAGGGGTCGGCGCCGTGGCTAGGGTTCGCGAGGGGAGGAAGAAGAAGAGGTCGGCTGTGGCTGCGGCTTTGCTGCGGGCGAGCGGATGTGAGGGATTTTTAATGTGAGGGCTTTTTACAGAAAGGTCCCTCAACTTTCAGTAATCTTAATCCTACCCTTAGGGTAAGGGTTTTAGCTATTTAACCCTCCAACTTATTGTAATCCACTTCAATAAATTTCTAGGAATAAATTATTTACCCATTCGTGATTTAAGAGTATACCGAACTCTTTATCCTAGATCAATAAATCCTAATCTTTTAAATAAACTTTTATTCTATCGGTTTTTTTTTTGCCGTATTTAACACTAGTTGTACCTGAGTAGACTTCCAATACTTACATAAAACTTCCCAAGTTTGAGGTGTCAACCCATGAGAAATGGGTCGTATTGCAATAAGCTCTTCTAGTGGAGTGTTTGAATCATAAGATATAGCTTTCACTTCAGTCCTCTACCATATCCATACGACCCCCATTATTTGCATTATACTTTCTATGGTGATTGGGGATATAGAAATGTGCCTATAAACATAAAATGAAATAAATTCAAAATTGAAATTAAACACTTGTCAACTTACAGTAATAGGTTTCCATGCATCATTCAAGAGATTTGTCCACATTTTCATTTCTCCAATCTAAAAAGTTTAGGGGTAACACAAGTCCATCCCATGCAATAGTCCCAATAAAATTTGCAAGCGTTGATTGTAGATCACGATAAGGTTATCCCCTTTCATTGAATTTCACTAGTAGCACATGATTGGGATGTAATGCATGAATATCTCTCATAACAGTCTTGCCACATCTTCTTAGCTGAGCTTGGGATGAAGACATGATCTCATTTTATCTAACAAATATAATTTTCACTTAGTGTTGAAAAAATAATTTACTGTTTATATCCAAAAATATTTTTCACCTTGCTCATTAACCTCCTCATTTTATATCTCCAATGGTGAATGGGATGTTGTGTCTCATGATTTATTTTCATCATCAACTCCTCTGTTACTTGATTCTTCTCCCTATATCGTCTTTGGCTATTTTCAATTAGCTTTCGCATTCTTTTGATTGCCATTTTTGAAAGTTACCTAAAAATCAAAATATAGAATTGTATGATGTTAATCACAAAGATACAAAACAAATAAACATTTTAATTGGGGGTGGTGAACATCACACAACATGCCAATTGAAGCTTAGAAAATAAGTTTCATTTTCTTGACATGTCAAAAGAAAAAATAATCACAATCGCAAACAACTGTCCAACTAGAGTCAGGCACATAAAAGATCTACTACAACACCAAATCATGAGAACATTCTGTAGCTTCAACTAGTGGAAAAGTGTGCTATTAAGCTGATGAAAGAACTTTCATCATCCACAAACACCAGATCATGAGAACGTGGCTGTAGCTTTATCAAGTGGAAAGGATGTGACTTTGGTTTATGAAATTTGTAGTAGATGTGTCAGACAAAGGGGAGATTTACAAGACCATTGTTGTTTCAGACCCTCCATTCAAATCACAAAAATGTGGTAAACGATTGTCACTACAACAGACTAGAGCCACTCATGCTTACCAACAAAACTTTGTTCACTTGACCAGTAGATCGTGTAGTTCCTTAAATTCTGAACAAGAAGTTAACATTTTTGTACATGGTTTCTTCCCCCAATTACTGCAGAAGTGCAACCAACAGACCCCATAACTCACTGTAGCTACATACTGAGCACGTCTATAACAAAACAAAGGCTGGCCCCAAATAATCTAGTGCGAACTGTATGAGACCCACATAAATAGCACAGTGGTCATATGTGATGGCACGATCAACAATTAAAGTGGCTATACGTGCAAAAACAATTGAAAGGAGTGTGAAGGGGTTGTGCATTTCCTGTAATTCAGTTCAGTCACAGCCAATTATACAAGAAGCTATTTTTTCTCGGAGGACAACCAATTTGGATCGACAAGTATGGATATTTCTTGTTGCTTTCATGATTGTCACTAGTGCTCAGTTTACTAGGAGCGCTCAGTTTACTAGGAGATTTAAAATTTTCCTCAATGCCTCAAAATATATGCCTTTGCTCAAACCCAAAATAATTTTTTCCCTAATAATAAAGGAATAAAAAATGTCATTGTCCGGTTAGAGATAAGCAAGTTCTGCATTAAGAATCAAAATAAAGAGATTCATCATTTTGACAACACCCAAAAAAAAAAAACCTAACAGCAGATTGCTTCCCTTTCTTCCTTTATACTCCTCTATAGAAGACTCCCAAAATCAAATAGGCAACAAAATAAAAAGTCAGAAATAGAGATGGAAGGAATCGGCGACGATAGGTAAAACAGCGACAGATGAAATTGGGGAGAAGAAGACGAAGGTTCTCTTGGCTGTGTACCTAGGCGGAGGCGGAGGCTCGTCAGCGATGGGATGAAGCAAGTGTTTGTGTGTCCAGAGCCGAGCTACCTGCAAGGAATTAGAGATGATCCGATCGTGGAAGCGATGACATAGCTAGAAGAATTGTCAAGGAAATGGGGCGAGTATAAGGTAAGGTAAGGGAGGAGGGAGATGAATAGCAGTGTGAAATTTTGGACGGAGTGCATGAGGGAGGAAAGTTAATACAAGGATTCATGTTTATTTTATTAATATTAATATTATTATTTAATTAATTTTCATTTAATAATAATTACAATAAAAAATAGGGAATGTAAATTATGTTAAGGCAACGGAAAGTTTTACGATAAAATTTTGATTAAAATTTTGAAATGCGAAGGAAAATGTTGGTCAAAATTTGATATGGGTTTGATAAAGTAATTTTTCGGAGGTTATTATTTTAATTCAAAATTCAGAATCAAAATCTGTCTACATGTGTAAAATTTAAAAATTTACATATATTATTGAGAACTTGTAATCATCAAATTTTGGTATCAAAAAATACTATTTATGTACTTTTTGATGCCTTTGATTATTTATTTTATTATTTTTAGTAATTTTATATTTAGGGTATTTTTTATTTTTTATTTTTTTCGCATGAATTAACCGATTCAATAGATATAAAATGGGAGTGTAATGTAAGTAACATAGAGTCTAGGTAAGTTAAGATATTTTAGGGAGCGGAGGATAAGATAACAGAGAGAGAGAAAGAGAGAGAGATAGATGAATGATATAAAAAGAGAATGTGATATTTTGAGATGGAAGCGTGAGCGAGCGAAGTAAATATAAAGATCTCATTTTTATTTTATTAATAATAATGTTGTTATATAATCAGTTTTAATTTAATTTTTTTATAAAATAAAAATAATATTATATACTATAAAATTTAATATTAATTAAGTACATTGTTTTTTTCCCTTTTTTAGATTAAAAAGTAATAATAAAAATAATAATGTCTAATAATAAATAAATTGATAAAAATATTAATTATCATGAAAAATAAAAATTGTAATTATCATTTTAATAAAATTAAACAAAAATAATAATAAAAAATAAACTTGTTAATAATAATAGTATTTTTCAACTTGAATTATGACGTGTCAGTAAGTCTCAGTTAGCATTGAGATAATAGGAGATAGGAGTTTGAATTAGGAGATAGGAGGTTGAATTCCAATTGATGCTATTCAGAAATAGCATCTAGAGTTGCCACAGAGGTATCAACTCCTAATCTGTCCATTCTATTAGTGTGGTGAATATTTTTGGATTCTGATGTTTTTCTGGATATTAAGTTTTACAACTTAGAATCTAAGATAATTTCTGATGAGATCGATGGACCGATTAGACGGGATGTGAATAGTTTTACTTCTAATTAACTTTCTTTCCTATAATTGTTAGCGTAAGCGGAAACTTAAATTATCAATTAAAACAATATTAACACTTTACCGTTTACGTGGTTCGGAGTTTGCTTGCTTCTACTCCACAGTGTGTCCTTGAGGTAGACGAACCCTTGATCCTTCAGTGGATCACTCCCCGGTAATCTCCGGCTAATATTTTCTCCTCGGTAGAGAGTAACATCTCACAAATCCTCTTCCTCCTGACAAGATAAAAGCTAGGGTTTAGGAGGAAGAGAAAGACTTGGAGCATGAGCACTTGAGCAAAGATTTCACAATAGAAAACGCTAACCCTTTGCTAGTCTCAAGTTCCTCTTTAAATAGAAGAGAGAGTTGTTAACAAAACAGCTCAGTCCCGACACCAGTCGACTACCCCGAGGGCCAGTCGACTGGTGTCCAGCCAACGGCTAGTCTAACGGCTGAATTTCGAATAGACCAGTCGACTGGTCCCTAGATCAGTCGACTGCTACATGTTGTTTGACCTTACAGAAAGATCAGTCGACTGGTTCCCTTACCAGTCGACTACTACAGTGCACTCTCAGCAGTGTCAGTCGACTACCCAGCTTACAAGCTCACTCTCAATCTCTCCGGAGTCGCTCTTTGAAGCCCTCTTCCTTTGGCACTCGTCCCTCGGATGCATACGAGCCCACGGCTCGACTCCATGTCATCCTTCGCATATGCCTTGAAGTCCGCTTCCCTTGGCTCCACTGTTGGTGTCGGTGGTGCATGGGAATCCTCTCATGCCCTCGGATTAAAATTTTATTAATTAAAACAAATCCGAATGGAGATGAATTACTCAAGCAATCGATTTATCATCGTACTAATCAACTTGAGTGACCGCTTGAATAAACTTGTTGTTCAAGCAATCTAACTCGTCTAGTCGACTAGCCGCGGAATAGATAATGAATAGATTGCCAATTTTTGTGTTTATCTTCGGGTCCAAGACAATTAACAACATGCAATAATAAGATAAGCATGAAGGAACCAAAACAAGAATTATACCTCTTGTTTACCTCGCGATCTTCTATTGTATGACCTAACCTCTTCTTGGACATCGTGTGGGCGACGGTCTTCCATGAAGCGAAGTCACCAAGGCATCTTCTTCTCCCAACAAGCTTGCGCCGAAACCCCTCCTTCAACCCTAGTGTCGCCGGCCAAAGGAGAAGAAAAGAGTCTCTCCTTTGCTTGCCCTAGCCATACGCCCAAGAGGAGAGTAGAGAACAAGAAGAAGAAGTGAAAGAAGAGAGAAGACCATAACCCTAACTTCTTCATCCTACTTCTTCCTTGCGTCAGTCAACACTTCACCAAGAAGTGCACCGCCGGCCACCTCCCTCCTTCAACCTTGCACCGCTGACCCTTTTCCACCTTCATGGAAGCGTCGGCCAAAGGAAAGAAGGGATAAAGAAGATGATGAAGAGTAAACCCAAGCCTTAACCACTCTTCTCCCCTTTCTTGCTTGCAGCACCGACCACCAAGGATTGGTGGACCGCCGACCACTCCTCTCATCGCATGCCCTGCTGATGCTGAGCATCCAAGGGAGGAGAAGAGAAGGATATGTAGAGAAGAAGATGAAGACTCTCCTTCCTCTTCCCTTGCGCCACTTCCTTCCTCCTCCTCCAAGTCGCCGGCCAACCCTAGGAGAGAGAGAGAGGTGAGGAGAGAATTAGGTTAAGGCTTAGGGTTGTGTTGGATAGTATGCCTTGGTCTCATGACACATGAGGTATATATAGGCTACAATAGGGACCATGAGGAGGAGATGAGTCTTGGCCTCCTAATGAATCAAAGCCTGATCCATTAATAATAATCCAATCCACTAAAGGATTATCATTGAACTACCTCACCAACCCCCATAATTAAATATAGGCTCCACCTATTATGTGTACAAATTCTCCCCATGTTAAAGATCTCAAATGTCTATTAATTAATTAAATTACTGACAATTTAATTAATTAATATCTAATTCCATGAGTAGTACCACTCAACCTTATCATCATGTCGAACCAAGTCCACCTGCAAGCTTTACATGACGAATTTTATGAGCTCCTCAAGGGGACATCATCATCCTGACGCATCAGGACATGGTTTCCTTCTATAATCAACAATACACAGTGTAAATAATATTATTTTCTAATTTACCGGGCCTATTGATTTAACAAATAAATCTCTCCCATTGGTAAAGTAAAGAAATAGATATTAAGTACATGTGTCCGTTATTATATCGGGATTAAGAGCATGTACACCATAATATCCGAAGTCTGATTCAATTTTATAGTTAGTATAAATTGAATCACCTCTATATCGGTCATGCTCAATATACACAATGTGTACTAGTATAATTCTATGGTCAAGATAAATCAATACCAAATTACACTACAACCATGTCAATAGTTTGTCCAAAACCATCTTGGTTGTGAGCCACTACTTATACTCTACAAGGGACTAATAACATGATCTTCTGTGTGACACCACACACCATGTTATTGTTGGATCGATAAAACCGATAGAGGGGGGGTGAATATCGGAAAACTTTCGGATTTGAGTAAGAGTAGGTACGCAGCGGAAATTAAAAACAATACACAGAGACACAGTCGATTTACTTGGTTCGGAGCCTGTGTCGACTCCTACTCCAAGGCCCACGGTCGTTGACCGTTTACTTTGGACAATTCTATATAGGCGTAAAACAGTTTACAATAATTTGATTAAAAGAAATAAGTGCAGTAAACAAAACACGCTCTTCTTTACCGACGTCCGAAGTAGATCGAATTTCTCGGAGCAGCAGGACGTCGTCGGCTCATGTTGGAAGGTTTCCGGAGAAAGTCGCGAGAGCAGAAGAGCTTTGAGGCGTTGAATGGAAGTGATGTCTTGAAGCCTTGGTCGAAGGGTCTTTAAATAGGGCCTCGGGGCGCCCGGGACGTCGGGGGTGTTGGGACCGGGTGCATATCGACAAGGATACGAGTTCGTAAAATTTAAAATTTTTATGTGCAGCGGAAGAGTTTGCATAAAATAATTTCCTAAATTATTTTAACTTCGTATCTAGCATGCAATCTTATGGTGTGTTGACATAATCATAAAATAAAACTTTGCGGAAAAGTAAACTAATTTACTAAGTACCTCTCGTAACTCGAAGTAAGGGACGAGATCCAACCGTAGCGTCCCTTGGAAGCTCCGCCTCTATTCGCGTCCACGCCGAGTTCTCTTCGGGATGACTTCACAAAGTCACGAGTTTTGTGCCGACGAGAACTACTAGATTCTCGGAAGGCACAACTAGAAGGACAAGAGAAATAATGGAAAAACTAACCAATGAAGTAACGGAATCGAATTCCGGGAAGAGAGGAGTCGCTATCCGCTTCTTCTTCTTCGTGTTCGGGTTCTTCTTCTTCTAGTGGCTCACGGCAACACCTCCTTGGTGTTGTGATTGGGCGCCGGCCCTAGAGGAACTAGGGTGCGCCGGCCCTAGAGAGCTAGGGTGCGCCAGCCCTAAGGAAAGAAGAAGAGAAGGAGGAGAGAAGAGAAGAGAGGGAGAGAGAATTCTTAATCTCTTAATTAGTTAGGAATAAGGGCTAGCCTTTGGTTCCTTTATATAGTAGCAACTCCTTTGCTAAGTCTCCCTCTAAACCGAATTAACGGAATTAGTTATAAGAAATTTATCTTATAAATTTTCTTATTAATTATTCTGTTTAAACCGAGTCTTTGTTATAAACTAATTTATAATAAACTAATTCTTCTTCTCTTTAAATTATGGAATAAATTTTTATAAGAAATTTATAAACTTTCTTATTATGGAAAAATCAATTCATAATTAATTTTATAAAATTAAAATAAACCAATTCATGGATTATTTTAATCTTCCATAAAAGAATAAATTTCTACAAATTTTATTTATATAAATTTCTTTATACAAATTTATTTATCCATAATTTATAAAATAAATCACACTAGATTTATTTTATTAATTAAACCAATTAAATTGGTTTTTCTCCTCTTATTTGGCCTGCCACCAAAGAGGGTTTAACACCCTCTTTGGCCGGCCAAAACCAACCCAATAAACCGCGAATTAAACTCATTTAATTCGCCCAAAAAGCCTTCAAAAGACTTAGCCATTTTTGGCTTCCATTGCGCCTCTGACTAACTCAGATTCGACTTATTTCTCTTGATCGAAAAATCTAATTTTCAACTTGTTTTAAATCCCTCGGATTACTCGTATTGCGTGTGACTAAATAGGCTTTCGATTTATGTTGGCCGTCTATAATTAACCCATTAATTATAGAACGATCATGAGTGGCACCTAGTAGTACATCATGATCCCCAATTAATCGAAAGATCAACGGTTTGACCTCAGAAGAAATTATTCTGAAACCCTTCAGCAGCTCTAATGAGTCGTGCCTCATTCCCTTCACCACCTTATACCCACTTGGTTCAGGACACGGTCTATGGTGTCAGTCCCCACTAGGCTGACTACGTCACACCTAGCCCAAGTAGTGTCTTCCTCGTCCTTTGGATTTCTAATTACTCTCATGTATTTAAGAGACTCGCACTCTTAACATGATATGCTCTGGCCAGAGGCTTTGAGTAATAATCCGACGATAGGCCTGGGTATACATCTCCTCGCAAGGAGTGGTGAATCCTTTGTAGGCTGTTCAAACATCTTCGGGCATTTCGGCTTATACCCGATCATCCTGGGTCCACATCTCCTTGGAGATGCTTGCTTAAGATGTCAAAGTATAAGTCTCCATGACCAAGATGACTTGAACACCGCAAGTCAAAGGAACATCGCACTTAAGCCGCAGTAAGATCTTCATTGACATATCTACATGTAGATTCCCATATGAAGTCTCACAGCTAGTCACTCCAATGAACTAGTTCCCTTAACTAGCATCCATGTTTATCTCCGGACATCCCAATGTCACCAGCTAGTGAGAATCAGCTGATTAGAGAATAACCCATGCTAGTCTCGACAGAATTGATAGTGTCCGTTTTTATCAATTCATCGACTAGGGATAATTTCAATACTTCACAATTACACATTAGAGATAATCACTAGTTGTGATCCCATCACAAATTCTCTTATGCTGTGAGTTGTATTGTGGACATTCAGTAGATGAGTTTAAGATCCCAATCAAATACACAAAACATGTACACTCAAATAGTGAATTATCATTTATTAAAATAAATGTTTACATCATAAGGCGATTGCCTTAGGACACTTCTCTCATATCACTAACAGGGGGCGCCCCCCACGTGGCCTTTGATCCGCAGAGCTCTCGGTCACGTCTGATCCTCTGGATCCGCTTTGACAGGGGCACCCGGAGCGCTCGGGGCGCCCGGATTGACCGGTCAAACTTTTATCCTCTCGGCTTCGCAGAGGTTCGGGTTCGGGTTGCGCATGGGGGCGCCCGCAGCGCAGTGGGCGCCCGGGAGCAGCGCGGGTGCCCGGGAGTACGGGGGCGCCCGGGTCAGCCCGGCCCAGCCTGTATTCGAACTCCCTTGACTTTACTTGTTTTGTATTGCCCATGGGGGCGCCCGGGACACTCCGGGCGCCCGACTCAGGTACTACATCACTCCTTTGAGGCTATCTGAGCTGCAGACACTCCTTCCTTTGGTCCTGCATCTAGGGTTAGTCCAAAACATAATAAAGTAATAAAGTATTAGTTTATACAGCCTTAGCTGTCTTGGTTCTGACTTTGGTCTCCAAAATGGAGTCCTAGGTCGAACCGACGCCTACTGTTCCCTCGACGGGGAACGCGTCCTCACCTACTCCTCTCGGGAGAAATTACCTGATGCCAACCGCTCCTTTGGTTGGACTTTTGCCTGACGGTCCTTTGTCAGGTCTTGTAAACTGGCAGTCCTTCGCCAGTTGCCTAGCAGTCCTTCGCTAGGGCTTTAGTCCGAAGCTGTCCTTCGCCTGGCGCCTAGCAGTCCTTCGCTAGGGCTTGGATACTGGCAGTCCTTCGTCAGTTGCCTAGCAGTCCTTCGCTAGGTCTTGGATACTGGCAGTCCTTCGCCAGTTGCCTAGTAGTTCTTCGCTAGGGCTTGGATACTGGCAGTCCTTCGCCAGGTGCCTAGCAGTCCTTCGCTAGGGCTTTGATACTGGCAGTCCTTCGCCAGGTGCCTAGCAGTCCTTCGCTAGGGCTTGGATACTGGCAGTCCTTCGCTAGGTGCCTAGCAGTCCTTCGCTGGGGCTTTTTCTGCATACTCAATGAACAACGTTAGATCACAAATAAACTTAACTTTGAATCCTTTGCCAATATCAAAACCAGGTTCGATATGGTGCTTCCTGCACCAACAATCTCCCCCTTTTTGATTATGGCAACACAATTCAAAGTTAAGTAAAAAACTTTAAGAACATAATGTAAAAATGAAGTATAGCAATTTTACACAATTCAATGTTAAGTAAAAACTTTATAACATTTACTAACGCAAGGTAAGATTTGAAAAAAACCTTTATTTCTCATAAAAAAACCTTTATTTCTTATACTCCCCCTAAAACCCTGAGTACTTGTGTTATAATACTTAACTTTGACTTTTCCTCCCCCTTTGACATATATCAAAAATAAACATGGGTGAACAAGGTATCTAATAGGGAGGTTTGAGTTTTACCAAAATAAATTTAAGTAAAGGAGTTCAAAAGCATAGTTTTCAAAAGAAACTTTAAGTAATGGATTTCATAATTTTCAAAGTAATGGATGTTTTGAAAATACATGAAGCTCCCCCTTAATGTGATAACTCTTCTACTTATATTTTAGAAAAAGCTTGCAAAAACTTGTAACATAGTCCTTAGAACATATTTTGTGCAAAAAATCATTTTTACTTGGAAAACCTTTAAATAGACAAGTTTTTGCTGAAACATAAATCTGTTTACTAAGAAAAATTTTACTTAGAAATATTTTCAAAATAACTGCACTTAGTGCTTTAGAGGTTTTGAAAGATGCTTAGACCAATTTTAAAGCACTTAAGAATACTTAGTGAAAACAAGATAAAATTTGAAAATTTCTCTCTCTTGGCCATATATCAATAAGGAACTTTTTGAAAAAAATTTAAGGAAAAATTATGTGGATCAGAGTTTATGAGTTTTGAAAATATAAAAATACTTAGTATAATTTTGAAAGCACACAGATTAAATTGCACTAAAAAGACTCCACTTTGAAAGATATTGTGCAATTTTGAAAAAGGACTTTGTATTTTTAGCCAAGTCTTTAGAAAATTCACGTACTTAGAACACCATTGCCTTGGAAAGGTATTAGAACTTTTTAAAACATTATATTTTGAGATATTATGCAAATTTTGGAAAATATAAGTACTTTTGAAAAGTATGCATGTAAGTACTTTTAAACATAATATTTTAAAAGAATTTAATGTTATTTTGAGATCATGATACTTTACTTGGTTTCTTTTCCAGTCTGACACAATCCTAGGAAACCTTGTTAACTACAAGGACATTTTCCTAAGTGTCCTGGAAATTTTTCAACCCAAGTAAATATTATTTCAAAAGGTATTTCAAACAAAACATTATAAAATAATATTATTTTGTAAGACAAATGTTTTTGACATAATTTTGAAAATATAGTGTATGAAAACATATTATTTAGAAATGTTTAATAACTCTTTTGATTTGACCTCCCCTAAACTTGATACAGTCCTTGAAAGCTTGTAGACCACAAGTGTTCTTCCTCTGAGTTCTTAGGATTCAGTTCATATCAAAAGAATTATTTAATAATTTCAAAGATAAATGCCAGGGAAAATACTTGTTAGAAATAATTTCTTTTGGTTTAGACTCCCCCTAAATTTGACACATCCTCGGAGTCCTTGTAGATCATTAAGTAGACCTTCCTTTGTGTCTTTAGGGTTTACTAAAATCAAAAAGAATAGTTTTGAATACTAGCATGGTAATAGAATTTTTAGTAAATTCAATTTGAGCAGAAACCCTGTTTTCGAAAAATATTTTGAAATAATAATGGTTTTTGTAAAGCACAATTTTTAAAAAAATCGTGATTATTGGAAAATATAGTATTTTTAAGCTTCTTCTTTTAATTTGAGCTCCCCCTGAATCTGACATAGTCCTAGGAGGCTTGTTGACTACAAGTTAATCCTCCTCTTAGTCTTAGGGTTTGTCAAACTTAAAGAAACAATTTTGAGCATGCCTTTTGAGTATGATCATTTTTAAGGAGATAGATTTTTGAAAATACAATCTGGTATGATAACATAATTTTTCAAAAACCCTTTTGAAATGGTAATAATTTTTCAAAAATACTTTGAAAGAAAAGAATAAACCACTCCCCCTGTACCGTTTAACTTAATCTAATGTCCATGTTTGACTATGTTGACTAGGGTTGACTGTGTTGACCAGGTTTGACTCAGTTAACTATGTTTGACCAATCAAATAATTAAATTAATCAAACCCTAAATTCTATTTAAAACGAGTTTATTTTAACATTCAATATTTTGAAAAACTAGAGATAATTTTGAATAATTTTTTAAAGCACTTTGAGTTTTATTTAAAAGGATAGTGACATATATTCTTAGGTCCTCGATATCTCACCCAGTTCTATGTGATCAAACATGTTAACCTTATGGGTTTTGTGAGACAGATATTTTAATTTTGAAAACATGGTTAATTTTGAAAAGTTAGATTAATTTTGAAAACAATTAATTTGAAAAGGAATATTTGAATCTAAGATTAACTGAAAATTTGTGTTAGATTCGAATTTGACAAAAAGTAATTTGAATTTGAAATTCAAAAATTGGCTTCCAGGTCTTGGCGAGGCACTAGGCCTTCTTTGGCTGTAGCCTTATGGGATCATCCACCCTTTCCTTGACAAAGCCTTTTAATGAAATTTCATTTTCAAAATTATTCTTTGAAAAATTTCAGGTCTAACTAGTTTGGGTCTTGGATCGGTAGCTTCGGCTAGTTTCACCAGTCTAAAGAGAGCAAGTAAACTTGATCTTATTAGAATTGGTTTCCCTAACGTACTATCATCTCACCTCCACCCAATACTATGTTGTTCAAATTTCAGTTAAACCTTTAGTCCTTAAACTAATCAATCCTAATTTTAAGCAAAAAAAATAAACATAAAAAAGAAACATACAATTAAAGCAAATAATTATCTAAGTAAGGTCACCATTGGAGTAATACTCCGGATTTTCAAAATTAGCAAGATTATGAATTAAATTTTCTAACATATTAAATTTATATGAATTAATTACGTTGTTTGAGATAAATAATGGATTTTTAAATACTGTAAATTTACCTTTTGATTCCCGGTTGGGAATCTCCCCCTTTATACTTGTCGTCTTTCCTTTTTGTGCCTTTAGCATCTTGTAGTGATCACGAGCTGACCGGACCGGTTTGGTTCGATCTCCTTCTTTGTCGTCAAATTCTGAGTCAGAGTTGGACTCAGGTATAGGTTGAAGCTTCTTCTTTGGTTGTTCTCTTGGAGTTTTTTCTGCAATAAAAATTATACCTTCCTCGACCATTGCAGTATCAGCTTGAATATTTAATTTTAAATTTGAAAAGAATTCGAAATCGGTTACCGTCTCAGTCAATTCGTCGTCTAATTCTGGTTCGATTTTGGATTCCGGTTCAGACTCTGACTCAGCTGTTTGTGCTTGGACTGAAAGGGCAAGATAATTTACCTGATCTTCTTCTTCATCTGAGATCTCTTGATGAAGGTTAACCAATTTTTCCCAGATTTCTCTAGCACATCTGCATGGACCTACTAGTTCGAGTTGCTCCTTGGTTAGACCACATTGTAGGATTGCAGTTGCCCTTGCATCGGTCTCGATCTTCCTCAGAGTTGATTCGTCCAATTTGTCCCAGGCGATCGATGATCCATCTTCTACGGGAAGAGAGAATCCCGTTTGGATGATCCACCATAAGTCCATGTGGGCCTTCAGAAGGGACTCCATTTGTCTTCTCCAAAAGCTGAAGTTCTCGCCGGAGAATAGCGGTGGACGAGCACTGTTCCACTCTTGGTTGGCCATTTAAAATAACCTCTTGCACACAAAAAGAAACAACAAACGTGTACCAAGACTTGGTCTTGGATTAGTAGTGCGGGAGAAGGAAGAAATAGCCAAAAAAATAATGCACGAATTTCGAGGCGAAATAATAATAAAATAATAAAAATAAGTTATGACAAATTTTTGAAAAATATTGATTTTGTCAATTCTGATTAATAATGAAAAAGTAAGAATTTAACGTTAAAAAAATTTGCTCGAATTAAAGTAGCACGAATTTCGAAAAAAATATTAAAATAAAAAAAATTTATGACAAATTTTCAAAAATTGTTCGTTTTATCAATTTTGAGTTATAGTGAAAAAATGAGAATTTAAAATTGAAAAAGGCGTAAGAATTTTTTAAATACACCTACAGATATTATTTATTTGAAAATAAAAAGCGGAAAAGATGTAGTGGTGTTGATTAAAAAAAAAGAAAAGAAATAAGATAAAAAATTTCGTAAATCCGAAAAACTTTCAAACTGGTGGTTGCACCAAGTTTGAACTACCCTGCTCTGATACCACTTGTTGGATCGATAAAACCGATAGAGGGGGGGTGAATATCGGAAAACTTTCGGATTTGAGTAAGAGTAGGTACGCAGCGGAAATTAAAAACAATACACAGAGACACAGTCGATTTACTTGGTTCGGAGCCTGTGTCGACTCCTACTCCAAGGCCCACGGTCGTTGACCGTTTACTTTGGACAATTCTATATAGGCGCAAAACAGTTTACAATAATTTGATTAAAAGAAATAAGTGCAGTAAACAAAACACGCTCTTCTTTACCGACGTCCGAAGTAGATCGAATTTCTCGGAGCAGCAGGACGTCGTCGGCTCATGTTGGAAGGTTTCCGGAGCAAGTCGCGAGAGCAGAAGAGCTTTGAGGCGTTGAATGGAAGTGATGTCTTAAAGCCTTGGTCGAAGGGTCTTTAAATAGGGCCTGGGGCGCCCGGGACGTCGGGGGCGCCCCCCACGTGGCCTTTGATCCGCAGAGCTCTCGGTCGCGTCTGATCCTCTGGATCCGCTTTGACCGGGGTGCCCGGAGCGCTCGGGGCGCCCGGATTGACCGGTCAAACCTTTATCCTCTCGGCTTCGCAGAGGTTCGGGTTCGGGTTGCGCATGGGGGCTCCCGCAGCGCAGGGGGCGCCCGGGAGTACGGGGGCGCCCGGGTCAGCCCGACCCAGCCTGTATTCGAACTCCCTTGACTTTACTTGTTTTGTATTGCCCATGGGGGCGCCCGGGACACTCCGGGTGCCCGACTCAGGTACTACCTCACTTCTTTGAGGCTATCTGAGCTGCAGACACTCCTTCCTTTGGTCCTGCATCCAGGGTTAGTCCAAAACACAATAAAGCAATAAAGTATTAGTTTATACAGCCTTAGCTATCTTGGTTCTGACTTTGGTCTCCAAAATGGAGTCCTAGGTCGAACCGACGCCTACTGTTTCCTCGACGGGGAACGCGTCCTCACCTACTCCTCTCGGGAGAAATTACCTGATGCCAACCGCTCCTTTGGTTGGACTTTTGCCTGACGGTCCTTTGTCAGGTCTTGTAAACTGGCAGTCCTTCGCCAGTTGCCTAGCAGTCCTTCGCTAGGGCTTGGATACTGGCAGTCCTTCACCAGTTGCCTAGCAGTCCTTCGCTAGGGCTTGGATACTGGCAGTCCTTCGCCAGGTGCCTAGCAGTCTTTCGCTAGAGCTTTGATACTGGCAGTCCTTCGCCAGGTGCCTAGCAGTCCTTCGCTAGGACTTGGATACTGGCAGTCCTTCGCCAGGTGCCTAGCAGTCCTTCGCTGGGGCTTTTTCTGCACACTCAGTGAACAATGTTAGATCACAAATAAACTTAACTTTGAATCCTTTGCCAATATCAAAACCAGGTTCGATATGGTGCTTCCTGCACCAACAGTTATCTACAATGTAAAGTATTAGTCAATATGCATACATATAATATATATAAAATGTAAACAATGATCATGTGATTCTCATTCCAAAATGTAGATGTTCATATAAAAGCTAGGCTTTTAGTATACATCCTAACAATCTCCCACTTATACTAAAAGACTATGCTGCCATCAAAATGTCATACTTCTGACTCCCATACCCTCCACATGCCTATCAAAAGCTCTCGCTGGAAGGGCCTTAGTGAAAGGATCTGCCAGGTTATCCTCTGATGCAATCTTGGCGACAACAACTTCTCCTCGCTTTACGATCTCTCGTATCAGGTGGTACTTGCGCTCTATGTGTTTACTTGCCTTGTGGGCTCATGGTTCCTTCGAGTTTGCAACTGCACCATTGTTATCACAATAAATTATGATAGCTCTGGGCAAACTAGAAATCATATCTAAGTCCATCAAGAAGTTCCTGAGCCATACAACTTCTTTGGCTGCCTCAGAGGCTGCAACATACTTAGTTTCCATGGTGGAGTCCGCCAGGCATTTCTGCTTAACACTCATCCATACTATGGCTCCACCTCCTAAAGTAAACACATACCCCAAGGTAGACTTACTGTTATCTCTATCTGATTGGAAGTCAAAATCCGTGTAACCCATAGGGAGTAATTGATTTGTCTGGTAAACTAGTATATAATCCCTAGTCCTTCTCAGGTACTTCAGTATATGCTTTACCGCAGTCCAATGTCTCTATCCTGGATTACTTTGATATCTACTAACCATGCCCACAGCAAAGTAGATATTCGGTCTCGTACATAGCATAGCATGCATGAGGCTTCCCACAGCCGAAGCATAAGGAACCGCCTTCATCTCCTCTATCTCCTTTGATGTTTTAGGACACATCTCCTTAGATAAAGGTACTCCATGCCGAAAAGGTAGAAAACCTTTCTTGGAGTTTTGCATGCTAAAATGAGCTAGGACAATGTTTATGTATGAAGCTTGAGATAAACACAACATCCTTTTCTTGTGATCCCTTATAACCTTGATCCCAAGGATGTGTCCAGCTTCTCCCAAATCCTTCATATCAAACTATTTGAGCAACCATATCCTTACATCTGATAATACTTTCACATTGTTGCCAATGAATAAAATATCATCTACGTATAGTACAAGAAATACCACTACGTTTCCATCACATCTCTTGTATACACAAAACTCATCCGGACTCTGAATAAATCCATAAGACTGGATTACCTCATCAGACCGGATGTTCCAAGATCTTGAAGCTTGCTTCAATCCATAAATGGACCGATTAAGCTTACACACAATATGCTCTTTGCCCTTTGCAATGAATCCCTCTGGTTGCTTCATATAGATGTTTTCCTCAAGACTTCCGTTAAGGAAAGTTATCTTGACATCCATCTGCCAAACCTCATAATTCATATGAGCAGCAATAGACAAAAGAATCTGGATAGACTTAAGCATGTCTACCAGCGAAAAGGTCTCCTCATAATCGATACTTTCTTTCTGAGTATACCCTTTCGCAACAAGCCTTGCTTTGAAGGTCTCTATCTTCCCGTCTGGTCCTCTCTTTCTCTTGTAGATCCACTTGCATCCAATGGCTTTTGCACCATTGGGTGGTTCTACTAGCTCCCAAACCTAATTAGAATCCATAGATTCTATCTCAGAATTCATCACCTTTTGCCAAGATACCGCATCTCTATCTTGGAGTGCCTCGTCATATGTCCAGGGATCAGGTTCATGTTCACCAGGGACCAAGTCTGAAGACTCTCCCAAGAACATGAATCTATCAGGTTGTTTAACAACCCTTCCACTACGATGAGGTACTACTTGTGTATCCTCTATGACATGCGGTGCAATCACTTGTGGTATGTCCTCCTGTACTATTGGTACTGAAGTTGGAACTTCCCCTCTCATTTCCTCAAGAACAATCTTACTCATGGGCTTGTGGTTCATCACATAGTCTTGCTCTAAAAATCGGATATTCGTGCTAATGATCACCCTCTGATCTTTAGGACTATAAAATAAACCACTTTTCGTTCCTCTAGGATAGCCTACGGACAAGCGTACTTCTGTACAAGATTCCAACTTATCAGCATCTCCCTTTAGCACATGTGCTGGACTACCCCAAATCTGAATATATCTCAGACTAGGCTTACGCCCAGTCTATAATTCTGTGGGAGTAGAGGGTACTGATTTAGATGGTACTAAGTTCAGAATGTACACTGTCGTTTCCAGAGCATACCCCCAGAACAAAGTTGGTAACTCAGAATAACTCATCATCGATCTAACCATCTCCATAAGGGTCTTATTCCTTCACTCCGCCACACCATTCTACTGCGGTGTACCAGGTGCGGACAATTGGGATTGAATCCCAGCCTCTAATAAGTAACTCCTAAACTCTCCCAAGAGGTACTCACCACCACGATCCGATCGTAGTGTCTTGATACTTTTACTTTGGCGTTTCTCCACATCAACCTTGAACTCTTTGAACCTGTCAAAGCATTCAGACTTGCGGTGCATCAAGTAAATATATCCATACCTTGAATAATCGTCTATAAAAGAGACGAAATACTCAAAGCCACCTCTAGCCTGGATAGACATAAGACCACACAAATCAGAATGAACCAATTCTAATACATCTTTAGCTCTATACCCTTTGGCTTTAAAAGGCCTCTTTGTCATCTTACCTTCCAAGCAAGATTCGCAAGTTGGGAAATCTTCCACAACCAATGAACCCAAAGGTCCATCGGCTATCAACCTTTGAATCCTACTCAGGTTAATATGACCTAACCTTAGATGCTAAAGATTCGTTTGGTTTATTTTCTATGGTTCTTTTCTCTTATTATGATTAGACGATGAGTTATTGATTTCTTTTTGCATCGTGGGAGTTTTTGGTTCAAGAGTGTATAAATTGCCAACCAACGCACCAAAACAAATAATGTCTCTATTTCTTTTTATAACAACTATGTTATTAAAAGAAATAGAATACCCATCCATAAATAATTTAGATACTGAAATAAGATTCTTTCTAAATGAATGTATATAAAGGCAATTTCTTAAAACCAAAGTTTTATTTCTATCAAATGATAAATAAACGTCTCCCACTATAATAGCCGCCACCTCCATAGCATTGCCCATGTAGACTGTAATCTCACCCTCATGTACTTGTTGGGTTTCCTGAAACCCCTACAATGAACGCAAACATAATCAGTGGCTCCCATATCTACACACCATGTACTGGTAGATAACATCGCTAAATATGTTTCAACAACTAAGGCATAAGATTGCCTAGAGCCTGATTCTGGTGTCTGAAGAGTTCCCTGAGATTGAGCATCATGTTATAAGTAGTAGCGAAGGCTAGATGTTGATGTTGCAATACATTTGACATGGAAGCCAAAATGTAACACCGCGCCATCTCATCTGCCTTAATCCACTTCCTATAACTCTCTTTCTCCTCTTCACTAGAATCTTCTCTAGGCTTAGGGGGACAAATCTTAAAGAGTACAAATTTGTACTCCTCAGTAGTCAAGACAATATCCACGTTCCGTTTCCAATCTATGTGGTTGGGACCAGTAAATATGTTTTCTTTTAAAATCAAAACAAGTGGGTTGAAAGTCATTTTGAAATATCCTAAGAATCACAGTGATCAAAATTTTAGATTTTAAAATAATATTGATTCCTCAAACAATATAATTTTAAAATCAAGCAACACCTCAAAACACCGAGAATATCGTATGCCATGATAGTGTGGACGTATACGAATTCTACATTTGTAAGAGGAGGTTTTACCCATTAATTTTATTCTTGTCAACCTTACTTTTTGACAAATAAAATTAATAGTTGGTTCCTCTTTGGCCCTACTTATAATAGCAGTGACTCCGATGGGGAGGATACTATTAAATGCATCTAAGTGTACACCATTATATGATACTAAGGCAATTATCTAGGATTATATCCCTTCCGATGGAGAAGATCACATGCACCTAAATAATTTCCTAAAATCATATTTGATCTAGCGATCCACGAAACAAGCTCATCCGATATAGAGGAAGGCACTCAGAGCCAACGCACAAGCTTGTTCGCATCACTTATCAAATTTGTAATGGAGGCCACGGGACTCAAAGAATCCCTCTCCCACTTAGTAATTTAAAATTGAGGAATTTTCAAGCACACACAACATGCATATCAAACAATAAGCAATCAACATGAAAATAAATTCCAACTATTATGGCCTTTTGTTCTTGAATATGCCTCCCATCGTGTCGCCACCTCGTCTCCACCTCCACCACCATCCGCATGTTGGTGCCGGAAGCACCATATCGAACCTTGTTTTGATATTGGCAAAGGGTTCAAAGTTAAGTACTATTTGTGATCTAATAAAGTTACTCAAGTGTGCAGGAAAGTCCTAGTTAATCTAGGCAATAAGTCTTGGTCGTGGGCTGGGCAACTAAGTCCTGACATAAGGTTGGGCAATAAGTCCTGGTCGTGGACTGGGCACTAAGTCCTGGCCGAGGGCTGGGCACCGAAGACCTGGCTCGAGGAATTGGGCACTAAGTCCTGGCCGAGGGCTGGGCACCGAAGACCTGGTTTGAGAAATTGGGCACTAAGTCTGGTCACGGACTGGGCACGAAGACCTGGTGAGTAAAGCTGGGCAAAAGTCCAACCGGAGGAGCCGGTGGCAAAAAGGTAAATTCTCCTGAGAGGAGTAGGTGAGGACGCGTTCCCCGTTGAGGAACAATAGGCGTCGATTCGACCTAGGGTTCCATTTGGGAGACCCGAAGTTAGAATCAAGACAGCTACGGCTATAAATATTGACTAATATTCTTGCTTTGTTTGTTTTGGAACTAACCTTGGTTGCAGGGACCGAAGGAGTGTGTTTTTGCAGCTCAGAACGCCCCAAAGGAAAGGGGCAAGCAGCTGGGCTAGGCGCCCGGGAGGTCCCGGGCGCCCAAGGTCAAGGCCAAAACAGCAAGGAAGCAAGAACCGCATCGAAACCACACTGGGCTAGGTGCCCGGGAGGTCCCGGACTCCCAAGGTCAAAGCCAAAGAGGTAATCGAAGCAAATCAGCCACGAAGCCAGCGGACCAAGTCAAGCTAGGCGCCCAGGAGGTCCCGGCCGCCCCAGTCAGCTCCAGAGGCCGAGTCGAAGGGGATAAGTGCTAACCGAGCTGCGGATTGAGTTTTCCGCAGATGAAGGCACGTGTCAAGCGCCCCTAACGTCTCAGGCGCCCCCAGGAGCACTATAAAAGGGTGCTCGACCCCAAGGCTTCAAGACAACTACTTTCTAACGCTCCAAAGCTTTTCGTTCAAGTGCTCCGCTTCGGTAAACTCCGACTTCGAGATTCCAGCGCTGCCGCCGCCGACCCTCTGCTCTGAAGTACAATCCACATCGGGCGTCGATAATGAAAAATGTAGCTCTTTTCATTTACTGCAATATTCTTGTACTGAAATTTGTAAACCTTTTGCGCGATTATAGAATTGCCCAAAGTAAACGGTCAAGGATCGTGGGCCTTGGAGTAGGAGCTGACCGCGACTCCGAACCAAGTAAAATACTTGTGTTTTTGTGTGATTGTTTTGTTTCCGCTGCATTTACTCTATCCTTAATCCGAAAAAAGTTTTAACGATATTCACCCCACCCCCCTCTATCGTTTTTCTCGATCCAACAAGTGGTATCAGAGCGGGTGGCTCAAATCTGGTGCAACCACCAGTTTGAGAGTATTTTCGGATTTTTCGAAGTAATTTTAAATCTGTTCTCGAAGTTTTTCTTTCTCGTTAATCGAGGTTGGTGCAACACCACTCGATCTTTTTCGCTTTTTATTTCAAATAAATAATATCTGTGGGTGGGTTTAAAATATTCTTACACCTTTTTCAATTTTGAATTCTTATTTTTTCACCATAAGTCGGAATTGATAAAACGATCAATTTTTGAAAATTTGTCATAAACTTTTTTTCTATTATTTTAATATTTTTTTCTCGAAATTTATGCTACCTTAATTCGAGCAAATTTTCTCCCAAACATTGAAGTCTTACTTTTTCATCATTAATCAGAATTGATAAAGCCAACATTTTCAAAATTTTGTCAAATTTTTTTTATTATTTTTACCTCGAAATTCGTGCAATACCTTTTTGTGCTAATTTTTTTTCCTCCCGCACTACTAATCCAAGACCAAGTCTTGGTACATTTTTGGTGTTTCTTTTGTGTACGAGGTTTAAACTATATGGCCAACCAAGAGTGGAACAGTGCACGTCCCCCCGCTATTCTCCGGCGAGAACTTCAATTTTTAGAGAAGTCAAATGGAGTCCCTTCTGAAAGCCCACATGGACTTATGGTTGTTCATCCAAATGGGGTTTAGATTCCCCACAGAAGATGGGATAGCACTCGCCTGGGACAAATTGGATGAACCAACACTCAACATGATCGAGACAGATGCAAAGGTGACTGCAATCCTACAATGCGGCCTAACAAAAGAAGTATTTAAGCAGATTGGACCATTCAAATGTGCTAAAGAGATGTGGGAAAAACTGATTAACCTACATGAAGAGACTTACAACATCGAGGACTCAGAAGGTGTGTTGTCCGAATCATCAGAGGAATCGAATGAAGAAGAAGAAGATCACCTAAGTTATCTTGCATTCTCGATCCAAGCACGAACAACCGAGTCAGAGTTTGAACCCTAATCCAAACTAGAATCAAAAGATGAGTCTAGATCCGAGGCGGCAAGAATCAAGGGGGAGATTCCCAATAAGGAATCCAAAGGTAAAATTGTAAATTCAAATTTAAAAATCATATAATTTGTTACACATGCAGGGAGAGAGGGCACTACAAAAGTAAGTGTCCTACTCGTAAGATACGAACGGCACCACCGACGACGACAAAGGAACTAGTTCCAAAAGCACGAAAGGACAAGAGTCGCATCCAATGCTTCAAGTGCCAGGAGTTTGGGCATTACAAAGATGAATGCGCAGATAGAAGAGCCAAAGATCCAGGACAACCTACCAAGACGGGTAACTTTAATTTATATGAAAATCCTCTCTTTACCATGAATGCTGGTAGTTTACTTAATCACACTTGGTTAAATCTAGATATGGACACGTGCCTAAGTAACTTGATTAAATCATGTATATTAATAAATTCAAATTTCAAAATGTTAAGACAAGAAAATGAGAATTTGAAAATTAAAATTGATATACTAGAAAAACTAATTAATAATCTTGCTACTTAGAAAATCCAGAAATTTCCCCTCATTATAATTTTACTTAAAGTTTTTTTTGGCTATTCATAGGACTCGAAATAGTTAGATAAGACCTGATTAATTGAAACTTGAACAACCTAGTATTAGGACAAGGTTTGATGATAGTACGTTAGGGAAGCCTGACTAAGGAGTCAAGTAGGGTAAGGAGTACCCTATTTGGTCTTTTTAGTCCGGTGGAACTAGCCGAAGCTACCTCTCCAAATTCTAAGCTAGTTAGACCAGAGTGTCTCAAATAATAATTTGAAAATGATCTTTCTTTAAAAGGCTTTGTCTAGGAAAGGGTTGTTGATCCAATAAGGCTACGACCAAAGAAGGCCGCTGTGCCTCACCAAGACCTGGAAGCCAATTATCGAAACTCACTTTTAAATTATTATTTGTTAAACTCGAATCTAACACAAGCTTCAATTAAATCATAGTGTTAACATAAAATCAAAGATAAAATTAATGCATCTCACAGAACAGTTAAGAATATCCTGTTTTGTCACTTAGAAATGGGTGAGATGCTTAGGACCTAAAAGTTTAGTCTAACCCAACCAACCTTACAAACTAAATCGATTTAAACTTTAATAAATACTTTTAAAATTCTAATTTAATTCACCTAAACAACTTTCAAAATTCAAATTTAACCCTCTTAATTAATTTTAAAATCCTCAAACATCAAATTTAACTTTTTAAACTAAGATTTAATATTTCAAATCATCTTAGGTCTCTTTTGTTCACTTACCTGAAATTTATTCCTTTCTTTTGCCATTATACAAAGAAATTCTTTTAGGCAATCAAATTATTTTTGTTGGTCTTGCAAAAGTCACCTTGAGTATTATTTAGGATGTTTTTTTCTTAGAAAAACGTCTGCAGTCCGGGCTTTGATATTTATATATTTTTCGGACTTAAGTTTTTTAAAAAAAAACTTCTATTTTTTCTTGGAAATCATTTTAAATATTGAATTTCTCCTTTTCAGTTCTCTATATTAACTTTTTGCAAAAAGGAGAGAGAAATTATGTTTCAAATCATTAAAACAAAATAGTTAATTTTTTTTTTTAAACTTAGTCTTCTTCTCTTTTTGTTTGAATCAAACCCTAAGACTCAGAGGAGGATTAACTTATGGACAACAAGCCTCCTAGGACTGTGTCAGGTTTAGGAGGAGTTCAAATTAAAAGAAGAAGTTTAAAAATACTATGTTTTCAAATAATCACCATGTTTTTCGAAAACTATGCTATCATTTTAAAATATGTCTTTCAAATACTTAGTTTTTCGAAATGGTAATACTTCAAAATTCATTTTAAGAATTGTGCTTGATTCCCTTTTGATTTTGACAAGCCTTAAAGACACAAGGAAGTCTACTTCATGATCTACAAGGACTCCTAGGAAGTGTCAAATTTAGGGGGAGTCTAAATCGAAAGAAATTATTTTTGACAATTATTTTTCAAAATTATTAGATAATTCTTATAATTTGAATCAAACCTTAAGACTCAGAGGAAAATCGCTTGTAGTCAACAAGCTTCCTAGGACTGGGTCAAGCTTAGGGGGAGATTAAATTAAAAGAATTATTGAATATTTTTCAAAATTATATGTTTTCATGCACTGCACTTTTAAAATCCTTTTGAAAATATAAATAATTTTTCTTTCAAAATACTATCCTTTTAAATCATTTTGCTTACATATACCATCACTTTCAAAATTTTGCTTGACTTTGGAAAATTTTCAAGGACACTTAGGGAAATGTTCTTGTAGTTAACAAGTTTCTTATGATTGTGTCAGACTAGAAAAGAAACCAAATCATGTAAAGTATTATGTTGTCAAAATAACATCAAAATTTTTCTTAAAAGTACTTATATTTTTCAAAAATGCATAATCTTCAAAAGTACTTATATTTTTCAAAATATGCATAACATCTTTCAAAAGTACTACTATTTTTCAAAATATAATGTTTTCAAAAGTACTAATACTTTTCAAGGCATTAATGTTTACAAAGTACGAATATTGTTTTACAGTTTCAAAAGTGCAATACTAACGTGTTTCAAAGAACAATCTTTTCAATCTTGTTCAAAGTGAAAATGTGTTTCAAATTTTCTTTTTTAGAACATTTGTTTAAAGTATTCATCTAAATGTACTATTTGTTAAATTAAAATCATTTTATGAGTGCAATCTTTTGAAAAATCTTTTCTAAATATAAGTTTTTCTAAGGCAATAGTGTTCTAAGTGCGTAAATTTTCTAAAGACTTGCCTACAAATACAAAATATTTTTTCAAATTGCATAATACTTTTCAAAGTGGAGTTTTGTTGGTGCAATTTAACCTTTTTTCTATGCTTTCAAGAATTATACTAAGTATTTTTATGTTT
The DNA here is from genome assembly GCA_024364735.1 of Boesenbergia rotunda. NCBI lineage: Eukaryota > Viridiplantae > Streptophyta > Magnoliopsida > Zingiberales > Zingiberaceae > Boesenbergia > Boesenbergia rotunda. The sequence continues at coordinate 77,403 of JAGFNQ010002320.1, forward strand.
TCAAAACTCATAGGCTCTGATACACAAATTTTTCCTTAAAACTTCTTTCAAAATATGGTTTTCAAAAGTTCTCTATTGATATATGGCCAAGGGGGAGCTTTATGCAATGTTTCAATTTTACAAGGTTTTGAAATATTCTAAAAATAAGGAGGAGAGTTTTATATTAAGGGGGAGCTTCATGAAAATCTCTTTACTTAAATTTTCATACTTCTTGTTTTCCAAAACACAATTTTCAAAACTTCCAATCAAAAGTATTTTTTCAAAAAGTTTTGTAACATGTTTTGTTTGAAAACTATTTTTGAAAAAGTTGTGAACTCCTTTACTTCAATTTATTTTGGTAAAACACAAAACTCTCTATTAGAAACCTTGTTCGCCCATGTATGTTTTTGATATATGTCAAAGGGGGAGGAAAGGTCAAAGTTAAGTGTTTTATATAACACAAGTATTCAAGGTTTTAGGGGGAGTATGAGAAATCAAGGACTTTTTTCAAATGTACATTTATTCTGTTCATAATTGCTATACATCATTGATTTCTACCTTCTTTTCTTAACTGTTATAAGTTTTTACTTAACTTTGAATTGTGTTGCCATAAATCAAAAAGGGGAGATTGTTGGTGCCGGAAGCACCATATCGAATCTTGTTTTGATATTGGCAAAGGGTTCAAAGTTAAGTACTATTTGTGATCTAATAAAGTTACTCAAGTGTGCAGGAAAGTCCTAGTTAATCTAGGAAATAAGTCCTGGCCGTGGGCTGGGCAACTAAGTCCTGACATAAGGTTGGGCAATAAGTCCTGGTCGTGGACTGGGCACTAAGTCCTGGCCGAGGGCTGAGCACTGAAGACCCGATTCGAGGAATTGGGCACTAAGTCCTGGCCGAGGGCTGGGCACCGAACACCTGGTTGGAGGAATTGGGCACTAAATCCTAGTCGCGGACTGGGCACAAAGACCTAGTGAGTAAAGCTGGGCAAAAGTCCAACCGGAGGAGCCGGTTGGCAAAAAGGTAAATTCTCCTGAGAGGAGTAGGTGAGAACGCGTTCCCCATCGAGGGAACAATAGGCGTCGGCTCGACCTAGGGTTCCATTTGGGAGACCCGAAGTCAGAACCAAGACAGCTACGACTGTAAATATTGACTAATATTCTTGCTTTGTTTATTTTGGAACTAACCTTGGTTGCAAGGACCAAAGGAGTGTGTTTTTGCAGCTCAGAACACCCCAAAGGAAAGGGGCAGGCAGCTGGGCTAGGCACCCGGGAGGTCCCGGGCGCCCAAGGTTAAGGCCAAAATAGCAAGGAAGCAAGAACTGCATCGAAACCACACTGGGCTAGGTGCCCGGAGGTCCCGGGCGCCCAAGGTCAAAGCCAAAGAGGTAATCGAAGCAAATCAGCCACGAAGCCAGCGGACCAAGTCAAGCTAGGCGCCGAGGAGGTCCCGGGCGCCCCAGTCAGCTCCAGAGACCGAGTCGAAGGGGATAAGCGCTGACTGAGCTGCGGATTGAGTTTTTCACAGATGAAGGAATGTGTTAGGCTCCCCCAGGAGCACTATAAAAGGGTGCTCGACCCCAAGGCTTCAAGACAACTAGTTTCTAACGCTCCAAAGCTTTTCGTTCAAGCACTCCGCTCCGGCAAACTCCGACTTCGAGATTCCAGCGCCGACGACGACCCTCTGATCCGAAGTACGATCCACATCGGACGTCGGTAACGAAAAGTGTAGCTCTTTTCATTTACTGCAATATTCTTGTATTGAAATTTGTAAACCTTTTGCGCGATTATAGAATTGCCCAAAGTAAACGGTCAAGGACCGTGGGCCTTGGAGTAGGAGCCGACCGAGACTCCGAACCAAGTAAAATACTTGTGTTTTTGTGTGATTATTTTGTTTCCGCTGCATTTTCTCTATCCTTAATCTGAAAAAAGTTTTAACGATATTCACCCCCCCTCTATCGTTTTTCTCGATCCAACAGTGCAAGCCATGAAGGAGCTCCGAGCCGAGATAAAAACTATTTTAATTTACATCCATGGATCCTATACTCCACGAAGGAGTGTACAACAAATCTAGATCGAAAGTAAACTAAAATGAGCGGCTAAATAATGCCGTATTTAATTACAAAAATTAAATACTAATTAGCCTCGTCAACCCTGAGGATTCAAATAAATATTACAACCATGCACACATAATCACATAAGTCATAATAGTCGAATCTTATGCCTGCAACCAAAGAGTTAGCCTATGCATATCCTACTATTATTCGACATAAAATTATATATGATAAATGCACAAAAGTAACCGAATCCAAAACACACAAAATCGGAAACCATTGGCTCTGATACCAATTGTTGGTTTCGGTCGTGCATGGGAATCCTCTCATGTCCTCGGATTAAAATTTTATTAATTAAAATAAATCCGGATGGACATGAATTACCCAAGCAACTGATTAGCCATCGTACTAATCAACTTGAGTAACGGCTTGAACAAACTTGTTGTTCAAGCAATCTAACTCGTCTAGTCGACTAGTCGCGGAATAAACGATGAATAGATCACCGATTTTTATGTTTATCTTCGGGGTCCAAGACAATTAACAACATACAATAATAAGATAAGCATGAAGGAACAAAAACAAGAATTATACCTCTTATTTACCTCACGATCTTCTATTGTATGACCTAACCTCTTCTTGGACGTCGTGTGGGCGACGGTCTTCCAAGAAACGAAGTCACCAAGGCATCTTCATCTCCCAACAAGCTTGCGCCGAAACCCCTCCTTCAACCCTAGTGCCGCCGACCAAAGGAGAAGAAAAGAGCCTCTCCTTTGATTTCCCTAACCACACGCCCAAGAGGGGAGTAGAGAACAAGAAGAAGAAGTGAAAGAAGAGAGAAGACCTTAACCCTAGCTTCTTCTTCTTACTTCTTCCTTGCGCCGGCCAACACATCACCATGAAGTGCACCGCCGGCCACCTCCCTCCTTCAACCTTGCACCGCCGACCCTTTTCCACCTTCATGGAAGCACCAGCCAAAGGAAAGAAGGGAGAAAGAAGAAGATGAAGAGTAAACCCAAGCCTTAACCACTCTTCTCCCTTTTCTTGCTTGCGGCGCAGACCACCAAGGATTGGTGGACCACCGGCCACTCCTCTCATTGCATGGTCTGCTTATGCCGAGCATCCAAGGGAGGAGAACAGAAGGATATGTAGAGAAGAAGTTGAAGACTCTCCTTCCTCTTCCCTTGCGCCACTTCCTTCCTCCTCCTCCAAGCCGCCGGCCAACCCTAGGAGAGAGAGAGAGGTGAGGAGAGAATTAGGTTAAGGCTTAGGGTTGTGTTGGATGGTATGCCTTGGTCTCATGACTTATGAGGTATATATAGGCTACAATAGGGACAATGAGGAGTTAGGTCTTGGCCTCCTAATGGATCAAAGCCCGATCCATTAATGATAATCCAATCCACTAAAGGGTTATCATTGAACTACCTCACCAACCCCCATAATTAAATATGGGCTCCACCTATTATGTATACACATTCGTTCCGTGTTTAGGATCTCGAATGTCCATTAATTAATTAAATTACTGACAATTTAATTAATTAATATCTAACTCCATGAGTAGTACCACTCAACCTTATCATCATGTCGGACCAAGTCCATCTACAGGATTTACATGACGAACTTTATGAGCTCCTCAAGGGGACATCATCATCCTGACGCATCAGGACACGGTTTCCTTCTTTAATCAATGACACACCATGTAAATAATATTATTTCCCAATTTATTGGGCCTATGAATTTAACAAATAAATCTCGCCCATTAATAAATCAAAGAAATAGATATTAAGTATTTGTGCCCGTTATTATATCGGGATTAAGAGCATGCACACCATAATATCTGAGGTTTGATTCAATTATATAGTCAGTATAAATTGAATCATCTCTATATCAGTCCTGCTTAATACACACAAAGTGTACTAGTGTAATTTTATGGTCAAGATAAATCAATACCAAATTACACTACAACCATGCCAATAGTTTGTCCAAAACCATATTGGTTGTGAGCCACTACTTATACTCTACAAGGGGCTGATAACATGATCTTCTGTGTGGCACCACACACCATGTTATCTACAATGTAAAGTATTAGATAATATGCACACATATAATAAATATAAAATGCAAACAATAATCATGTGATTCTCATTCCAAAATGTAGATGTTCATACAAAAACTAGGCTTTTAGTATACATCCTAACATCCACTCCATTGCTCCTTGTCCAACGGTCCCTCGGATGCTCTATCCTTCACCGACTCGTGGACCTGAGCACTAGGATGAGATTTCCATATGTGTGTTCCACCAAGTCTTGCATGACTCAAACACACATCAAACCAATATGAAAACATAACTTAATCATATTGACACATTCATCAAAACCAATGATCTATCCGATCAAACTTAGGTCAATTGCACCAACAATCTCCCCCTTTTTAATGTGTGATAATATGTTTAAGTTAAGAACAAATATAACAATTGAAAATTAGAGACATAGCATACAAGAAGCATAAACATGCATCCTCCCCCATAACCTATGTCTTATCACATGATAACAATTGAAAATTTGAGGCATACCATACTAAGAAGCATTAACATGCATCCTCCCCCTTAACCTATGTCTTGTCACATGATTTTTAATTTTTGCACACACATGAAGAAATAAGTTAAATTCTAACTTAAACCCTTCAATTCTCCCCTTTTGACACCATCAAAAAGATTGTACCAAACAATACTAACCTATGGTATCAAATGAAGACAATGTTTTAATTTTTGAAAATAACTAGAAATCAAAAAACTCAGGTACCAGTCGACTGAGTCAGTTATCAGTCGACTGGTATCAACGAAACTGCCCTTCTGCCAAGAAACAGTAAAATCAGTCGATTGGCCCTTGGTACCAGTCAACTGATACATTTCTGATTCGAATTTCAACCTTTTGAGCTAAATTTCAGAAATGCATAAGAAATTCCAAAAAATTCAAAAAATTATGAAATTTTGTAAACATATTTCATTTGATATCCTTTAACAGGGAAAGGTATGGTTTCATGAAAACTCAAAATATTTTTTTAATTTTTGACCAAAACTCTAAAACTTTGAAAACCTTCAATTTTGTATCAATATCAAGCCCTAGTTTTGAACCCTTATGTTTTTCAAATCTATGCCACAGCAAATAAAATACAAAATTATTTTTAAAATATTTGAAATGTTCAACTATGATCTATGGACAAGATGTTCATTAATTAAACATTTACTTTCTCCATAGTTGGTCTATTATTACTAATGTGATACAATTCATAATCACCAAAATACCATTAAGCTCATGTAAATTATGAGTATCATTCTAATATCTCACATGCATAAATAAATTCATAAGTCAAGTCAATATGAGATGTATTAACGGTAATCCCTATTTAGCCTTTTTTATCATAAATTTATATTTGGACTAAGTGCTCCCCCTCAAGGTCTCAAGTTAACCATTTTTCAAAAATTTGAAATTTTAACAACATGGTTGACTAAACCTAAATTCTCTAACCCTTTAGAATTGACTTTGGTACCCAATAAAAATGCTTTCTAATTGGGTTGACCAAGTACTCCTTAGGGATCCACTTCCTATCTAAGGTTTTTGCCTTAGATCGTCTTCTAGGAAGTAGACAATGATATGATTTTTCATTGCTAAAATTTTCAAAATCTAATCCCTCTTTCTTGAAACTTGCCCGTTGGCTCTCAATGATCATGTCTAGGTTTTTTGAGTTATTTCAAATTTCCTAAGGGCTTTAGTAAGATTATCTACCTTTTCCCTTAATTCCCTATTTTCTTGTTCTAAGCAGGAATCATTTAAACTAGAAGAGGAAGCATGCTTATTATCCTTGATTGTCATAGATTCTAATTTTTCATTTAACATGCTAATTTCATTTTTCAAACATTTGATTTTCTTCTTAGCTTTAAACAAGTCATCATTAGTGCTAGAAATTATCTTAACTAAAGTGGTAGTGGGTAGATTATATACCTCACTTATTGAGACGTCCAAATCCGAAGTTGAGTCTCCCCCTTCACTTGAGCTCCCTTCATCTTCACTTGAGTTCTTCCCTTCTTCAATTTTGGATGATGTGGAGGCTATATCTTCAATTCCCATTAAAGCAAAATGGGACACATAATGCTCCTCATCTTCCAATGAAGATGACTCATCCATGTTGCTTTTAAACTTTGGACCTTCTTCCCCTTTTCTTTTGTTTTCTTCTTTTCTTCATTCTTCTTTCCTTCCTTTTTCTTCAAAAGAGGGCACTTAAAATCTCATATGACCTTCTCCTTGACAATTGTAACATATGATCTTCCTTGTTCTACTTTTGCTCTTGAGCTTTTCCTACCATAAGATTTGTTAGTTGAAAAATATTTAAAAGTTTTCCTCATTTTTCTTACCATGTAAGCTTCCACATCACTATCCATGGATGCCCTTGATTCTTCCGAGTCGGATGAGGAAGTCTTCTTCTTTTTACCTTTTCCCTTGTTTGCCACAAGGGCTACTCCTCTTAATTTGTAGACTTCTTCAATTGCTCATCCATTTCGAGTTTCATGGAGCTCCATGATTGAGAAGAATTCCTCTAGAGAAATTTTCTCTAGATCCTTGGATATGTAATATGAGCCCACCGTTAAGCTCCAATTTGATGTTCTTGGGAAGGCATTGATGGCTTTTATCAATATGTCTCGGTTTGAAAGTTGCTCACCTACACTTGTTAGTCCATTAAGATTTCTTTAATTCTAGCATGCAAATTTGATACCTTCTCCCTTTTATCAAGCTTGATGTTATTGAGTTGAGATCGGAGAAGGTTTCTCTTTGCCAATTTTGCCTCCGAAGTACCTTCATGAAGCTCTACTAACTTATCTCACAAATTCTTGGCACTTGAGTAGCTCCCAATTCTTATTACTTCTTGTTGAGGAAGCACACTTAGTAGATGATGCAAGACTTTTGAATTTGATAGATAGTCATCTCTTTGCTTCTTGCTCCATCTTATCTTTTCAAATAGCTTGTTCTCTTGATCCCTAGGCACTTCAAAATTATTTTCCATAATCAACATAATATCAAAATCGATGTTGATGAATACCTCCATCCTCTTTTTCAACCAAGCGAATTTTCCTTCGAATTTTGGCAGTTGGATGTGCGAGATGATCATTTTGATGAATATGCTCTTCTTGGCGGTTAGTCTGTTGAAGGCGACCTTGCACTCTGATACCAATTGATGAGACCAATGACCGGCTAGAGGGGGGGTGAATAGCTTTTCTTCCAATTCACTTTCTTCCTACAATTGTTAGCGCAAGCAGAAACTCAAACTACCAATTAGAACAATGCTAGCACTTTACCGTTTATGTGGTTCAAAGATTGCATGCTCCTACTCCACAATGTGTGCTTGAGGTGGACGAACCCTTGATCCTTCAGTGGATCACTCCCCGATAATCTCCAGCTAATATTTTCTCCTTCTTGGTGGAGAACAACCTCTCACAAATCCTCTTCCTCTTTATAAGATTAAAGTTAGGGTTTAGGAGGAAGAGAGAAGGCTTGAAACTTGAGCACTTGAGTAAGGATTTCACAATAGAAAATGCTAGCCCTTTGCTAGTCTCAAGCTCCTCTTTAAATAGAAGAGAGAGTTGTTAACAAAATAGCTCAGCCCCGACACTAGTCGACTGCCCCCAGGGTCAGTTGACTGGTGTCTAGCCAATGGCTAGTCTAATGGTTGGATTTCGAATAGACCAGTCGACTGCTACATACTGTTCGACCTTACAGAAAAATCAGTCGACTAGTTCCCTTACCAATCGACTGCTACAGTGCACTCTCAGTGGTGCCAGTCGACTGCTTCCCTTGTCAGTCGACTGCCCAGCTTGCAAGCTCACTCTCATCCTCTCCTGAGTCACCTTTTGAAGTCCTCTTCCTTTGGCTCTCGTCTCTCAGATGCATACGAGCCCACGGCTCATCTCCATGTCATCCTTCACGTATGCCTTGAAGTCCTCTTCATTTGGCTCCACTCCGTTGCTTCTTGTCCGTGGTCCCTCGAATGCTCCATCCTTCACCGACTTGAGGACCCGAGCACTAGGATGAGATCTTCCATATGTGTGTTCCACCAAGTCCTGCATGACTCAAACAAACATCAAACCAATATGAAAACCTAACTTAATCATATTGACACTCACATCAAAATTCATGATCTACCCCATCAAACTTGGGTCGATTGCACCAACATCTTGGCTTAACTCATGAACAATTCATCTTTACAAGGAATCTCATTGAGCACTGAAATAACAAGAGATTGAATTGTAATTTCTGTTATTCAAAAACAAAATTCAAAATTGGCACTAAATAGAATTACACTCAAAATTCAGGAACCAAATTCAGAATTGTTCTAATTGCTCATGTTTTTTTTTTGTATGTAATAATTACCTTTTGCCATCTTGAATTGCACCCACAACACATTAGTAGAGAACCAAAACAAGTTAATGTAATTTAGCATTGACAATTCAAAATCAAGTCCCTGCATGATGCTAAGCAGGATAGCAATTATCCTATGCACCTCCAGCAAAAGAAGATGGAAGAGAAAATAAGTAGAGGATCCTCCTAAAAAAAATAAAGAGAAGCACGTCATTCTTCGAGTTTCATCACAATAAAAAGATTTTATTATGAATAGAGGATGAATCCTCAACACCTAGACAGGACTTCTATTTATACTACAACCTAAGACCCAAATAAAGAAAATAAATTACAATTAAAAGATCTTAATTCCAATCTTAAAATAAAGAAAATATATCTTTATCCAAAAAGGAAAGTTTGTAACTAAATGATCTTAACTTAAATAGGACGTTGATCAAGACAAATCTTCTCTTATAAATACCAAGAATACAAAAAATATCCTAAATACCTAAAAACCATAAATTATTAAAAAATAGCCAAAGTGCTCCAAAAATGAGTTAAACGGAGGAAATAGGGTCCAAAAAATTGGTGGTTACGGTTTCACCAGTAACAAATGTAAGTTTTCGTATTCTGGACGTGTGACCACAAATAGAGCCTGATTTCGAGTCCCGAGTCGAAAGGTATGCCCTTTTGAAATTTGAAGGGTCGTATTGGGCTTCAACTTGGGTTGGGCATGCATCAATCTCCCCGAGTGAAAAGAACTCATCCTCGAGTTCATAATAGTTTCATTAGTATTCACGAAGTACGGAGTCAAGTGCTTCACGTTGAAGACATCAAACGTCTTCAAATGACTACGAAGACGCATCCTATAAGTATTGTAATTGATCTTCTGAATTATCTCGCGTATGGTCCAATCTTCCGATCCTTCAACTTATTGTATTCTCCAACAGGGAAACGATCACGAATGAATACAACCTAGACAAGATCTTCAATCGCCCAGACAAGATCTCCAATCTCAAAAAGTACCTGTCAATGATGACTATCGACCCAAGCCTTATACTTAGTATTTCTTTCCATAATTGTTGTTTTCACTTACTGATGAATACCCCAAATATACTATGTCATCTCATCCGCTTTAGGATTAATTCGGCCTACTCGCGACACTTGGGCTAAATCCAAACCCCCCAATGGATTCCTCCTATAGACAATCTCAAAAGGACTCAATCTTGTGGACCTGTTTCTTGATCTGTTATAGGCAAACTCTACTTAAGGTAATGCAAAGTCTCATTGCTTTGCTTTAGTACCTATGAGGTATCTCAGAAGATTGCCCAAACTCCGATTCACCATCTAGATTTGTCCATCTGTCTGAGGGTGGTAAGTACTGCTAAAGTTCAATTGCACGCCTAATTTTCCCCATAAGCTTCTCCAGAAGTTACTAATGAACTTGGTATCTCGATTTGAAGTCATGAATTAAGGAATGTCATATAAATGCACTATCTCCTTGATGTAAAGATTGGCAATCCGGGTAGCATTCATAGTCTTCCTGCAAGCTACGAAATATGTCATCTTTGAGAATCTGTCAACCATAATAAGAACTGAATGTAAGGCTCATTGGGTGTGGGGTAATCCCAGTATGAAATCCATGCTGACATCTATCCAAGGAGCTTCTGGAATGGATAGGGAAGTGTACAAGCCTAGATTGGTGAGTACCCCCTTAGACCGATGACACATGTAGCATTGGTCAACAAAGTGAGTCACATCATTGGTCAACTTTAGCCAATAGAAATTGGCAAAGATGAGGGCCAATGTCTTATCACACCCAAAGTGCCCCTTACTTTGAAGCTCACTCATAATCTGCTACTTGAGAGATTAGTCTAGAATGTACAACTACAACCCATAAAATAGAAAACCATTATCCAAAATAAAATCATGTCGGTGACCATCATGTACCTCCTGAAATATCCTTTTGAATGATGGGTCGGACGTATACATATCTGAAAAAACCTCAGCGTCTGCAACGCTGGCACTCATGGAAATGAGCAATGAAGAATGCTGACTTAGGGCATCGGTAATACGATTCAGACTTCTATCTTGGTGCCTTAACATAAAGATGAACTCTTGCAAATATGCCACCCACTTGGCATGCTAACTGCTCAGCTTGTGTTGACCATTGATGTACTTTAATGCTTCATGATCAGTAAACAGGATGAACTCCTTCTATGTAGTGTCGCCAATTCTTCAGGGATTGCACAATGACATAGAATTCCAATCGTAGGTAGAATAATTTTTCTTGGACCCGGAGAGCTTCTAGCTAAAGATACAACTGGTCGTGTAGATTGGCTCAGATCATCCCTTATTCCCATGCCAGATGCATCATAGTTGACCTTAAATAACTTATCAAAATCAAGAAGGGCCAGAACTGGTGCTTCGGTCATCCTCTGTTTGACCAGAAAAAGATAAAAGCTAGCCTCTGCTTCTTTAGACCACTTAAAATCCCTTCCCTTGAAATACTCGATGATAGGAGCAATCAAAGTGCTGAAAGTCCTGATGAACCGGCGGTAGAAAGAAGTCAAGCCATGGAAACTTTCGACATCATGCAAGGTCCTAGGTTGAGGCTACTCCAAGACTACATCTATCTTGGTTTGATCTACATGTACACCATCAGTATGTTGGTGCAAGTGCATCAGTTATGCATAGTCAACCTCTAGTATTTCGATGTTTGACAATATAAGGTGTAGTTTTAAATATAGAAAACCTTAGGGGGTTTTATGCATAAAACCCTTATAACCCTATTTTTGTAATAACAACAAATAAGAGGGCCTTTTTGCATAAGTGTCACACCTTATAACCCTATTCTTCCTTCCCCTTTGTCACACGATCACAAAGGCGGCAGTTCCTTTGCATGAGCGATCCGCCGACGACGGCGATGGCTTCTCCTTCTTCGTCTGCTTCATTCCGCGCCGACGACCTCTTCTATACCACACAAACAAGGCGATGCCGAGTTCCATGTCTTCGTTTTCCCTCTCTCTCTCTCGGTTTCTGCCGCCGACCCAAGCAAACGACGCCTCCAGCACAACAAGGGCGAGATTCCAATAAAAGCATGCTTGATTTGGCTGTGTGTATCCCATGGTTAGGCACGGTATCGCAAGATTTAATTGGATTGCATGTTTTGGGCGTGGATTGATGTATTAAGCTTGATGTATTAAGCTTGCGGTTTTAATGGGATTGTAGTTGTGTGAACAACTCTTGGGTGTGGAGTGTTGCCGTCGACAACATCAGAGGAAAAAAAATAGAAGACGTTGTGTTGTCACCGAAGGCAACAGAAAAGGAAAAAAATATAATGTATGTGTTGAATTGTTGCCAAAGGCAACAGGAAAAAAAACAAAAAAAATTGTTGAACTAAGTTGTTGCTATATATATATATATAGTACAAGTATAAGCATGTGTTATTGTTAGGTATTGAGTCGATTACTCGGATTAGGTTTGGGAACTTAATCTTAGTAATTTAGAATAATTTAAGTTGGACATTTAATTATAGTTATGATTAATTAAATGTGATGGGATAGTTAGGATGCCCTAATTAACTGGGATAACTCATTTAGCTAAGTATCATGTATTATAATAGCTAAACTTATATTGTTTGTTACAGGACCCTGATTGGATACGGATTATCTGGACAGGAGGTTCTCTCAAATATTACACGACATTTATGAGGCGGGTACCTTCTTACTTATCTCTGTAGATATTTCAGATTTCTATGTATGGTTTCCTGTATGGATAGTAGTAGGATTTACCTTTATCTGCCTCTTGCTTATCCTACTTGGTACTTATTGCTTGGCCTTTGATATGCTCAAATTTATTTTCCATACAGTCTATATGCTTGATATTCTGATTCTGGATAGTAGACATGTTTGTCGATATCTTGAATTTTTGCATGCCTAGTAGGTTATTGGCATATCATGATTTATGATTCAGACCAGTGCATATTATTTGAGATTATTTGATAGTTGTGAGCATCATGCACCTGTAGGACCGATGCACGTGAGAGGGGGGGGGTGAATCACGTGACTTTTAAAATCTTCGTTATAGAATCAGAGTCGATAGAAAATTGTACGATGCTTTGAAAAACGTGCACAGCGGAAAAATTAAAACGAAAAACGAAAGCGAAAAATAATAAAAAATTACACGAAGAGTTTTACTTCGTTCGGAGCCTTCGACGACTCCTACTCGAAGACCCAGGCTCCTTGAGCCTTTCCTGTGGGCAATCCACTAAAAACCTCTACCGGCAAACTCCCGGTAGAGTGATTCGAATACAAGATTAGGTGGAAGTGTAACAACCCTACACTTCCCCTTTTAATAATTTAAGTGCAGACAGAACAAAAATTATGTTACCCAACACTTAGATTTATCTGAAGTAGCTTGGGTGTTGGGAGCGATCTTCCTGCAGCGGTCGGACAGCGTCGAGTCAAAGCACAAACCGCAGCAGAGGAGCGTGGGAGCAAGAGAGTGCCAAAGCTTGAACCAGAATGAAAATTTTCTTTCTATCCCCTAGAGGGCTTGCTTGCTTCCTTTTATAGTGCCTCGATGCATGATCTTCTCAGCTCAAATTTTATCCATCAGCAAGAAGGAATAATTCAAACAAGATAATGTTTCTATCTTTGCTTCACTTAAATAATTTAAATAAAATTTAATCTGAAAAAGTTAACCAAGAGGTTTTATCCTCTTACCTCACCAAGGCTTTTTGTTTTTCGAAAAAATAATTCAAAATACAATTTAAAAAGAGATTTTATCCTTCTAGCTAGGCTACATGTGAGAATTTTAAGCATTAATAGGAATAATTAGAAAATAACAATAAGATTTTATCCTTAGTAGGAATAATTTTATTCTCCAAAAAAATAAGAAATACGAATAATTTAAATGAAAATTTATCCTCCACCGAAGCTTTAGATGAGGAATAAATTTATAAAATTAACCTACAAAATCTAATTAGTTCACATATCAAATAAATCCTGTAAAATAGAGTTAATGAATTTAGAGTTAATTAGACCCCGTCCAAACCTGGATAAGGATCTAACCAGGACTCAACCGAGGTCACCAAAATGGGCCTAAGTTGGACCGTGCCTACAGTCCTAAAATAGGACCCGTCCTCACTGGTTTGCTCCTCCAGTGACTTACCTTACTTACCTCGTGCAGCTCTATTCAACTTCTTAACCCACCAGGTCTTCCTGCCAGGGCTCAACCACCCTGGTCTTTTTGCCAAGTTTCAACCAACTTGGGCATCAGCCAATTGTCAGGCCCCACGAACCCAACTGGACTTCCTGCCAGGACTCAACCACCCTGGACTTCAGCCTGGTGTCAGGTCCTAAGTCTTTCAACCATGCACACTTAGTAAAGAGGTCAAAACCAAAAGCAAGCCTAACTTTAACCTATTTGTCATTCATCAAAACCCAAGTTTAACTATTAGTGCAAATTGCACCAACAATCTCCCCCTTTTTGATGCAATGACAACCTGGGTTAAAGTTAGAACATACCAGATAAAGCAATGAGTCCAAAAAGAATATGCAAATGACATGCTCTAAGATCTGGAATTTTTAATTTCTTTAAAATTTTAATTTCTACAAATTTAACTTCTAACTTAACCCTTAAACCCTCCCCCTTTGGCATTCATCAAAACTAAGAAATAATAAGTGCGCAAGCATCAGAAATAAACCAAGTATTCAAGTAATATGCCAGCCAAAAAAATACTTTGAGTATTTGGGGAAGAAAAAATGCTTAACAAGCATACTAAGTTTCTGAACTGATTCAGAGGGTGAAGTCAAGTTCTTAATTTAACACAAACATCTGAGAGCATAAAGAAAATGACTAGGTGTAAATTTAGAAATGACTTTTCTAACACCATTTTCAAAAAAAACATCCTTCAAAATATTAATCTTTTCCAAACCAATAAAGAATATCTCAAAGCGAATTAATGAAAAAGAGAAGATTTCTCCAAAATTTTCTTTTCAAAAGATCATTTAGAATATTTTTAGGATTAATTTTAACTTTCTTGAAATCCAAGTTAAAGTCTTTTAACGTATGCATCATCCAAAGTAATTGGGCTACACACTCACCCATGGCTATGTACTCAGCTTCAGTGGTGGATAGGGCAACACAGTGCTGTTTTCTACTGAACCAACTAACTAGTGAGGGCCCTAGAACTTGGCATCCACCACTGGTACTTTTCTTATCTAATTTACAGCCAGCATAATCTGAGTCAGAAAATCTAATATGTTCAAATTGGGATGTTCTAGGATACCAAATTCCTAAACTTTCTGTCCCTTTAAGGTACCTAAATATTCTTTTAACTAGGGTTAGATGTGACTCTTTAGCACATGTTTGATACCTAGCACACATACTAACTGCAAAGAGAATGTCAAGTCGACTTGCAGTCAGGTAAAGTAAGCTGCCTATAGCACTTCTATAATATTTAAGGTCAACAGGTTTACCATTTGGGTCACTATCTACAGTTTGATTGGTAGCCATAAGTGTTTTAATTTCTTTTGCACTATCCATTCCAAATTTTTTAAGTAGTTCTTTAGTGTATTTTTGTTGATAGACAAAAGTACCCTCACTGGTCTGTTTTATTTGTAGCCCTAAAAAGAAAGTTAATTGACCTACTAAACTCATTTCAAATTCATTTTCCATTACCGTTATAAAATCTTACAAAAATTTTGAGTTAGTTGAGCCAAATATTATATCATCTACATATACTTGGGCTATAAAAATATCAGTTTTTAAGGTTTTAACAAATAGTGTTGGGTCAATTTTACCTTGGTTAAAACCTTTAGATACTAAATGGTTAGACATTCTTTCATACTAGGCCCTAGGAGCTTGCTTAAGTCCATATAGGGCTTTTTTTAGTTTAAAGACATAGTCAGGGTGTTCTAAGCTTTCAAAACTAGGGGGTTGTCCTACATAAACCTCTTCCTTAATTAGGCCATTTAGGAAGGCTGACTTAACATCCATTTGATACAATTTGAATCCTTTATGGGCTGCATAACTTAAAATCATCCTAATAGACTCAAGTCGAGCTACAGGGGCATAGGTTTCATCATAATCAAGTCCTTCTACTTGGCTAAACCCTTTAGCTACTAACCTAGCCTTATTCCTGACTATTTTCACCTGGTTCGTTAAGTTTATTCCTAAAGACCCATTTGGTTTCAATGAACTTTTTATCTTTAGGTAAGGGTACTAGATCCCAGACTTGACTACATTCAAATTGGGCTAACTCCTCTTGCATAGCTATGATCCAATCAGGGTCAAGTAAAGACTCTTCTACTGATTTTGGTTCAATTTTGGAAATTAAAGTAATTTGGCTAAGGTTTCTAAAGGCTGACTGTAACGCTCGAAAATTCTCGAAACTAATTTTAGAAATATCTTAGAATTTATTCCGAATTTATGGATATTTTTATAGAATTTTTCCGTAAACGAAAGTGGTAAAAAGGGATAAAAAGAGAAAAACGTGTAAGTGGGATTTGATCCCTAAACCTAGGCTATGAGAGGAGAAAGGGCGGACCAACTGGGATGGTTTGCTTTTGTTGAAATAGATTAAGGGAAACAATAGATAAGGTGAAATTAGTTAAATTCGCCCCCATAAGTATAAAAGAGGGAGTTACGAGTTTTAGGTTAATTTTCTTCCAACCCAGCGACGCCGACGCCCTCCCTCACACACGCAACCTCCCCTCTCGCCCTCTCTCTCGCCCAAGACAAAGGAGAAGCCAAGGGAAGGTCTCAAGAGGCCCTATTCTCTATGAGAATTCTCGTAGACGCGAGGAGAACACCAAGGAGCAAGAAGAACGTCGAAATTCGACGTTCCCTCGGGAATTTCAGATTTTATTCGTAAGAAAAACCTAGCGCAGGATGTAAGTATCCCTCACCTGCAGTATAAGTAGTTTCGGTTGACGTTTCGTATGCTTTAGTTACTTATATGTATGTCCTACGGTTAGATACCGAGGATTATGAACAAGCACGTTGTATTAACCCTTCGGATTAGTTTTAGAGTCTGAAGGTATCCTTGGATGGGCTTGAGTGCACTTACCCTTCAGTTTCGGGTTAAGGAGCACGTTCGAGTGCCCAGGGAGCGACTTTAAAAGAAAAGAAAGGGTTAAGTCGCAAGGTATTTGTTAAATGGTTAGTCAGTTAATGCTATAGCAAGCATTAAAGAATAGAAATTCTTGCTTCAGTTGTGATTGGGACCAAGGTCCAATGGGATGGGCTCCTAGTTGCCCCTAGGTTTAGATAACCTAGTAAAAGCAAGAATCAGAAGAGAAAAAGAAAAGTATAAAAGAACTATTTTATTTTCAGTTGGCATTGTACCGGACTTCGGTCCAGGGATGGGCTCCAAGTTGCCCCTAGGTTCAGATAACCTAGTATGGGATGGGCTCCTAGTTGCCCCTAGGTTTAGATAACCTAGTAGAACCCTAATGGATTCGGGATTTGCTACCTCAGGTTTATTAGGGACGCGCGCACAGTTGGTACATTGTCGGGCCCACAGCAGTTGATTATTATTTTCACCTACTATATGTATTTAGTTTTCAGAAATTCATATTAGCATGTGGTGAATTTAATAATTAGTTTTATGTTAGTTAGTTTCAGTTCCAGTTCAGATATATATGTCATGCTATAGCTTACTTTTCAGTTCTAGTTCAGTATGTGCCATGTCTCAGTTATATGTCATGACATTCTATGATATGTATTTTAGCATGAGCCTAGCATGATTTCTTATGGATATGAGCATGTATGTGCATAGCATGTTTTACAAAAGCATAATTTGAGTTTCATAGTTTTGTGAGACTAGATGGTACTTACTAAGCTTTATGCTTATTAGTTTGCATTTCCTTATACTGCAGATACAGGTAAAGGAAAGCACTAGTAGCGGAGGCGGCGGGCTTGATGCAAAGTGTGTGTGATGGTGGAGTTGGAATAAAAGTCTTCGGAACTTACAAAGCATAGAAATAGTCTTTATTATGTTTCTTTTAGTTTTCCGCAATAGGTTATGTGAACCATGTATGAACTTAATTTGACTCGTTATTTGTGGTGCCTAGTATATTAAAGTAGTTTATTTACCTGTGTTAATACTTGCTTAGCGAATGTTGAATGATATGAGTTACTACTTGCAATGTGGTAAATTAGATCCATGCTTAAGCTTTAGAGATAAGAACTTGATACTTTTGATTTACATGCTAAATACATAGGATATGCTTGTTTTAAGATATATGCACCATATAGAATGACATGTAGTAGCTAAGAATGCCCTTAGATATGAATAATGAATGGTTTCAATAAGAAGTTCATACGAACTTGGCATATTCATGTTTATGCTTCTACATGTCGTTTTAATGATTTCTAAGTTGCTATACATGCTAGAAACCCTCCAAAAACATGTAATAAACGCCTTAGAATAGTCGTGGAACTTTATTTATGTCATTATGTTTGTTAGATATGATTTTGGTACATTGTGGCTCAAGGTTGATACATTCTAGAAATCTGAAAACTGAAATTTCAGAACTACCAGTCAACTGGGAAAACACCAGTCGACTGGTATCGGGCACAGAACCATTCTGTGGCCCGACCAGTCGACTGGCATATAGCAGTCGACTGGTACTGTGTAAAACAAAGGTGGTGTAGAGCAGCTGGTTAGTGTTTTATCCATGCAACCTAGAGGTTAGGGGATCGAATCCTGCCAATATAATAAAGTAAAAGTTTTGCTTTATTTTGGGCAAATTAGTACCTTCAGTATGTTTATGAAATTCTAGTTCAGTAAATAGCGAAATAAGAATTTTTAAAATTCTCCCAGTTGGTTTAGCATTATTAGAAATCATTAATTAGTCAGCCAGCCAGTTAGTGTAGTAGCGATCCGCCTTAAAGCTTAATACCAGAAGGTGGGTCGTTACACTGACCTAGTTTGAACCCTTAGTTCTGGATCACCTATGATTTGATCAATAGGGTGGGCTGAGCTGACTCGAATAGTTCTGGTTTGGTTAGGTGAAGGTTCAGTTAGATCATGGTCTTGGTCCTTAATTGGGCTTTCATCTGGGTCAGTACTGGACCTAACAAAGTCAATTGGTTGGTAGGTGGTTTGATCAGAGTTATTTGGGTCAGATGTTTCATCAAATTTTACATTTGTAGTTTCTTCAATTCTTAGGGTAGTTTTGTTATAAACTCGATAGGCTCTACTGGTAAGGGAATAACCTACAAAGATACCTTCCTCAATCTTAGATGTAAACTTTCCTAAGTGTTCTCTAGTATTTAATATATACACTTTACATCCAAATACTTTAAAATACTTAATATTAGGTTGTTTGTTATAATAGATTTTAAAAGACGTTTTTCCTAGATTTTTATTTATAGTTATTCTGTTTTGTACATAGCAGGCTGTACTGACAGCCTCGGCCCAAAGGTATTTAGGTAAGTTATATTCATTAAGCATTGTTCTGGTTGCTTCTTGTAGTGTTCTATTTTTTCTTTCTACAATTCCATTTTGTTGAGGTGTTTTAGGGCAGGAGAATTCATGGTGGTAGCCATTTTCTAAACAGAATTGATTAAATTTTTGATTTTTGAATTCCCCACCGTTATCGCTCCTAAGTCTTATAATTTTAACCCCTTTTTCATTTTCTATTAATTTGCAAAATTGGGTAAATATGTCAAACGTTTTATCTTTATTTTTTAAGAATTTTACCCAGGTGAATCTTGAATAGTCATCTATAATTACTAAACAGTATAGATTCCCACTAATTGATTTTACCCCATGTGAGTCAAATAGGTCTAGGTGAATTAATTCAAGAATTGATTTAGTTTGAGTTTGATTAGTTGGTTTGTGAGTTGATCTAGTTTGTTTCCCTTGTTGACAAGCATTACATAAGGTTGTCTCAAAGTTAGGTAACTTTGGTAGGCCTCTAACTAAACCATTTAGTTTAGGTAATTTTCTGAAGTGAGTGTGTGAAAGTCTCCTATGCCATAGCCAAGTCTCATCCTTATGTGTTAAAAGACAATTTGCTAGGGGGTGGGTTAACCTAATTTCATAGATGTTATTGTGTCTATGTCCTCTAAGTGTGATGTTTGGGTTGTCAGTGTGTTTGATCATATATTCATTGGCTGATACTTAGTAAATTGAAGTGAAAGTTTTCAACAAGTAAGACATTTTAATTATAAAATCAAACTTAAGTTCAATGTTACCTAGGCCAATTACCTTAAGTTTACCGTTGTTTCCAAACGCAACTGTCCCTAGACTTTTGTACTTGAGTTTTGTAAACTTGGTGGGATCCCCAGTCATATGTCTGGAGAACCCACTGTCGATAATCCACTTGTTTTTCTACAGTTAAGTAGGAAATTTTTAGAATTTAGTTTAAGTTTTTAATGAGTTAAAGGAATGATTTAAAGAAACTTAAGAAATTTGAACCCAAAAAAAAACTTAAGAAGTTTAAAAATTTGAATTTAAAAAGCTTAGGAGAATTTGAATTTTGAAAAACCTTAAGAAATTGAAGACTTGAAGTTTTGAAAAAGTTAAGGAATTTAAAAGATTTAAGGAATTTAAAATTTAAATTTTGAACAACACTTAAGGAATTTGAAAATTTGAATTTTGAACAACTTTGAAAAATATGAATAAAAAAAACTTAAGAGTTTTGAATTTCGAGAAATATTAAGAAATTTAAAAAATTTAAGATTCTGAATTTGAATTGGTTAATTTGAATTTTAAATTTTGAATTTGTTAATTTGAATTTTGAACTTGTTAATTTGAATTTTGAATTCATTATTTTGAATTTTGAATTTGTTAATTTGAATTTTGAATTCGTTAATTTGAATTTTGAATTTGTTAATTTGAATTTTGAATTTTGAACTTGTTAATTTGAATTTTGAATTTTGAATTCATTATTTTGAATTTTGAATTCATTAATTTGAATTTTGAATTTGTTAATTTGAATTTTGAATTTTGATTTTGTTAATTTGAATTTTGAATTTTGAATTCGTTAATTTGAATTTTGAATTTGTTAATTTGAATTTTGAATTTTGAATTTGTTAATTTGAATTTTGAGGTTTGAGTTTAGTTGTCCTTATTCATCTCACTTGATCTAAGTTGTCAATCAAAGGGATCCTATGATTTGTATGAGATAAGTTTGAGTTTGATTTATAAAAGTTAATCTGACCTTTTGTTAGATTCAGGTTTGACAAGAAGCAGTTTAAAAGTATACTTCCATAATTAGTTTCCAGGTCGTGGCGAGGCACAGAGGTCTTCTTTGGCCGAAGCCTTATTGGATCAACAACCACTTTCTAGGCAAAACCGCTTAAGGAAGTTGTACTTTTAACCTACCTATTGAAACTCCTTGGTCTAACTAGTCTAGGATGTGGCGGGGTAGCTCCGGCTAGTTCCACTGGGCTAAGAAGACCAAATAAAGGACGCCTTCCCCTAATGACTCCTTAGATCAGCTTCCCTAACATACTATCAGCTCGCCCTACCCTAGTACTGAGTAGGTCAAGTGTCAGACTAACTTTTGAAACTAGTCCTAGGTACCCAGACGGGTAAAGGGTGACTTTGAGGTGCCAACTAATTTGGTGCCTCCCCCTAAATTATAGGTAGGGTGTTTAGGGTCAATGTAATGAATGTCCTTCTTGGGGACATAGTATTGGTTCTGCCCTACTTGCTTTGTTAGGTAAGCTTTCGGGACCCATGTTTTTCGCCGGTTTTCACGTGGGTGGACAAATGAGATAAAGGATTTTTGGGTCGATCCTGATTTATATCCTATCCCAGATTTATTGTACACGCCCTTTTGAGATCCAAGAATAAGGTCAAGATTCTTGGACCGGGTTGTAAAAGTTGTTAGTAAGTCCTTAAGGTTTTGAACTTCACCCTTTAGGGTGGAGTTATCATTTTCCAGTTCAATTGTTCTTTCATTTTGAGTTGATTCAGTTAAGGTTTTGGTATTAATTAATTGCTCCTTAAGGTCTTAATTTTCCTTAAGGAGCTGGTCATTCCTAGATTCAGATGCAAACAAATTTTTATTTAAAACAGAGATAATCTTTAAAAACTTTTTATTAATTGAATCTAAGTATACCTTAGTCGAGCCATCCGAAAAGAGTCTGATCTCTTGGTTCGACTCGTATTCGGAATCTTCATCGCTTTCCGAGTCCGATCCATGTCTGGTTGCCATTAGTGCGAGGTAACTTGAATTTTTTGGTGGTTCATTGTCGGAGTCGTCCGAGCTCTCGTCCCAGGTGGCTTGTAAAGCCTTCTTCTTCTTGTTCTTCTTGGGTTGGTCCTCCTTTTTATAGGGACATTCATGTTTGAAGTGCCCCTTTCTGTTGCAACTGAAGCAGGTCATTTTGCTTTTACCTTCATTGCTGATGGGCTTCATTATCTTTTGGAGGTCCCTTTTTGAAAACTTGTTCTTCTTTTTGGCAAAGACTTTTCTTACCAAGTTTACCATATGCTCCTCGTCGTCTGAGTCTGACTCTGGTTCTTCTTCGGATTCTTCTTGAATATTCTTCTTCGACTTGACCTCTCTTGAAGAATCTGCAAACAAAGCAAACCCTTTCTCGGCCTTGGCGTTAGTTTGTTCATGCAACTCTAATTCACAAAATAGTTCATCTAAATTTATTTTGGAAAGATTCCTAGAGATTTTATAAGCATCTACAATGGATGCCCATAATGAATTTCTAGGAAAGGCATTTAGTGCATACCTTATAATATCTCTGTTTTCTTGTTTGTGCCCAATCAGGTGGAGTCCATTTAGTATGGCCTTGATCCGAGCGTGAAGTTGACTTGCAGATTCTCCTTCCTACATTTTCATATTAAACAATTTATTTAAAAGCAAATCCCTTTTTGTTACCTTTGCATCAGTAGTGCCTTCATGCAATTCAATTAGTTTATCCCAAAGTTCTTTTGCTGATTCGGTTGGTCCGATTCTGTTCAGCTCTTCTTTGGTTAGTCCGCACTGGAGGGTGTTCTGCGCTTTGAACTCGATCTGAGCTTTTTTCTTCATTTCTAGGTTCCATCTATCGGGCTTCAGTGGCGCCTTGTTTCCCTCGTCCATTGGTGGTTCGTAGCCAGTTTACACCGCGAACCATTGATCCATATCAGTTTTGAGATACACTTCCATTCTCCACTTCCAGTAGGGGAAATCTTCCCCGTTGAAGAGCGGAGGACGAGCAGTGCTGTAACCTTCACTCTGGGCCATCTGTGACTTACAAAAAAACAACAAAACTCGTTCCAAGACTAAGTCTTGGATTAGTAGTGTGGTACGAAAAAAAAAGAATATGTGAAGAGCGACTCGAAATGGTGTTGCACCAAATTCGAGTAAAACTGAACGAACAAAAGAAAAAGATCCAAATTTAAGCAACAATACTTAATTTAGATTGTGCAACGAAAAACACAAAATGCGAAAAACTGGATCTCCCCCGGCTCTTACGGTGGTTGCACCGATTCAGAGCGTACCAAGGCTCTGATACCACTTGTAGGACCGATGCACGTGAGAGGGGGGGTGAATCACGTGACTTTTAAAATCTTCGTTATAGAATCAGAGTCGATAGAAAATTGTACGATGCTTTGAAAAACGTGCACAGCGGAAAAATTAAAACGAAAAGCGAAAGCGAAAAATAATAAAAAATTACACGAGGAGTTTTACTTCGTTCGGAGCCTTCGGCGACTCCTACTCGAAGACCCAGGCTCCTTGAGCCTTTCCTGTGGGCAATCTACTAAAAACCTCTACCGGCAAACTCCCGGTAGAGTGATTCGAATACAAGATTAGGTGGAAGTGTAACAACCCTACACTTCCCCTTTTAATAATTTAAGTGCAGACAGAACAAAAATTATGTTACCCAACACTTAGATTTATCTGAAGCAGCTTGGGTGTTGGGAGCGATCTTCCGGCAGCGGTCGGACAACGTCGAGTCAAAGCACAAACCGTAGCAGAGGAGCGTGGAAGCAAGAGAGTGCCAAAGCTTGAACCAGAATGAAAATTTTCTTTCTATCTCCTAGAGGGCTTGCTTGCTTCCTTTTATAGTGCCTCGATGCATGATCTTCTCAGCTCAAATTTTATCCATCAGCAAGAAGGAATATTTCAAACAAGATAATGTTTCTATCTTTGCTTCACTTAAATAATTTAAATAAAATTTAATCTGAAAAAGTTAACCAAGAGGTTTTATCCTCTTACCTCACCAAGGCTTTTTATTTTTCGAAAAAATAATTCAAAATACAATTTAAAAAGAGATTTTATCCTTCTAGCTAGGCTTTACATGAGATTTTTAAGCATTAATAGGAATAATTAGAAAATAACAATAAGATTTTATCCTTAGTAGGAATAATTTTATTCTCCAAAAAAAATAAGAAATACGAATAATTTAAATGAAAATTTATACTCCACCGAGGCTTTAGATGAGGAATAAATTTATAAAATTAACCTACAAAATCTAATTAGTTCACATATCAAATAAATCCTGTAAAATAGAGTTAATGAATTTAGAGTTAATTAGACCCCGTCCAAACCTAGATAAGGATCTAACCAGGACTCAACCGAGGTCACCAAAATGGGCCTAAGTTGGACCGCGCCTACAGTCCTGAAATAGGACCCGTCCTCACTGGTTCGCTCCTCCAGTGACTTACCTTACTTACCTCGTGCAGCTCTACTCAACTTCTTAACCCACTAGGTCTTCCTGCCAGGGCTCAACCACCCTGGTCTTTTTGCCAAGTTTCAACCAACTTGGGCTTCAGCCAATTGTCAGGCCCCACGAACCCAACTGGACTTCCTGCCAGGACTCAACCACCCTGGACTTCAGCCTGGTGTCAGGTGAACGAGCCCAAAATATACTAATTAAAGTTGTCACGAAATGTATGGGCTCATCAAATTTAAATATGAATGAAAGAAATGAAATACTGGAAACCCTTTTTACAATCAAAAACTGAAAATGTAATATAGGGGCCACAGGTCGTATTTTTCTCGGGGCTAGTTGACGTTGTTTGATTCGCGCTTGTATTTAGGTGTCGTTTGTTAATTTCGGGTTTCGAATGTGAATTGGATTGGGTTTCAGACAGGAATGGATTCGCAATAAAAATGAAGGAACTAAACCAATGCGAATTTAAACTAGGTGGTGCACTTTACAACCCAACTAATGAAGAATTAAAGCAACTAAAGCAACCTTGCAAAATTCAAGAAATCAACTGAATTCAAACTGCTCCTAATACTGATTGACACTAATGTAGAGCTTTGCTTCAGAGTTTGCAATTCAAAACAACCAAATGGTAAGCATTCTATAGACAAATTGGAAAAAGGTTAATACCGAAACTCAATTGATACAAACTCATGTGCCAAAACTGATGTTAATTGCTTAACTTATAAACTGCCAACCCAGAATTTGAAGCTAATCTGTTCAGCTAGGAAACCAGGGTATTAGGGAAGATATGTGCAAGATTAAGTGAGGCAATCAACAACCAAAGAACAGACACAGCTGCTGGATTTCAGAAATGCAGGGAGGATAAAGTGGATGCAGTACGACAGAAATTTATACTCAGAATTTGATTTCCAATGCTATGGAAATGAAGCAATCTGCAATGCGATTTTAGAAGATAAACCAAGATTTGTTGATGCTCAATTCAGATACTGTTAGCTGATACTCAGAACATGAATTAATTGGCAGGAAATTGAAACTGATACGAGTTAAGCTGAAATTAATTTCAGAAACTGCTACAAGAGCAACTGAGCAGGAATTCATGTATAAATCTAGATGCAAAACAACTTAGATCCAATACATCATCACACTAATTGTTTTCTCTGATTCAAAACATCAGAATTAGACAGAAATTAAATTCGTGGAAGGCTGCAAAACAAAATCAGAAATAAACTGCACGCAGAAAAAGAAATTGCTGCATCTGTTTGAATGCAGAACAAGAAAGCAAATAAGCTGGAATCAGTGCATTAGTCTACAATTCACTAAACAGGGAACTTCTTATTGAGCTGAACTCGAAAATGCAGAAACAAACTTGGAGAATGCAGACTTGGCGTTTGATACAACATCTGAATTAATGGCGCACAGAATCCATCCAAGCTGATCAAATCGAATTTCAGAAATAGAATTGAATGGAAAACTAGAGCAGATTTAATGCATTAACAAACCAAATGCTATCTTTAATTTCAGGGGAGTAAACAAGACAAGAATTGAATCGAAACAAGCTACGGAATTCGAACTGAACAGAAATGTGCACAACAGGGCTGATACGGACTGCACAACTTGATACGCAAGGAAATAACAGAAATTAAACTAAATTAAATTCTATGGATCACTAACAAGCAATCTACACTACTTGACTTGAAGAAATAAAGCTAGATTACAGCTGAACAATTAAGAAAACGAGACTTAACCAAACTGAAACCAATTCAGAAACGAATTACAGCAGTAATGAAAATTAACAGCTAAAAAAACCGAGATTAACCACACTTCAATCCCTCATCTCAGCTCACAAATCCTTGCTGTCACTCAAGGATGAGCTTCCAATTAAGATAGAAGCAATCCATACAAGAAAACAAATCGTCCGATACAAAATTCAGAAATAAATTGGCAGAAACGAAATTACAGCTACAACTTGAAAATTCGCTAATTAAACTAAACCCCAATCCTTCTCCTGTCACTCAAGGATTAGCATCGATTTGAGGTGGTCGCGCCTCCGGTTGAAAGAAAATGAAGAAAAACGATGAACTCAGCTAAAAACGTGAAGAAGAAGCACTGTGCGGCGAAGACGCGACCAGGAGAAGAACAGTGCAGTGTTTGATTAAATACTTAAGCACGGACGGTCCAGATTGATTTGATGAAATCCAACGGCTGATCTTGCTCTGATTGGAACCAAACTTTAATGATGATGATCTAAGGTCAGGATCTGCCTTGTGGTAGCTCGGATCCTCCAGATATGCAACGGATGGTCCAGATCAACTCTATCTGTGAATGGACGCTCTAGAGCCCTCCTTGCTTGATCCAACGGTTGATTTAGCTCTGATTGGGATGAAACCTTCAGATCTTGATCATAGAGCTTGATCAACCCTAACCCTAGCTCGGATTGCTTCAGATCGTCCCGGATGGCTCAGATCTAGCCGCTCTTGAATCGGACGGCCCGGATTAATCGTAGGCTTGATAATTCGATCCGGTTCACATC